>NMRB01003600.1:10290-57948 GCA_002633025.1 Notospermus geniculatus | reverse complement strand
TCCATAATAATGATCACAAATTGTCAGTCGGCCTTCAATAAGACCATTAGGTATTTTGTTGGCCGGTCTTCCAGAAGACCATTAGGTGTGCTGCCCAACAGGTTGGTATGGTTACTAAAAGGATGTCCATTCAATGGCTCAAATGGATAGAAGGCTTATTTACTAGAAGGAAATGAACATGTATCTGAGATCACAAGTGGCACATGATGCCAAACGAGCAGATCCCTTGATTACCCTTGTTGCCGTGTAACTGCATCATCTCCATCTCGCATGACAAAACTACATGTAATCATGCAGGTCGAGAATCAGGCCTTCAAGGTCCATGCCTGCAGCATCACACGTGACCAGTTGCTTCATTTCATAAGAGCATGAGCTGCAAAATGTTTCGAAACAAGCTGCCAAATGTTGCCAAACAAGCCGAGACTGCCTGTGGTCACTGCTGCTGTTTGCTTCAATTCATAGTCACCATCAGCTGCCAAATGTTGCCAAACCAACTAAAGCCAGCAGCACACTAGGCAATATCACAAGCAATCTGATCGCAGTGGACCGAAATTGGCTGTTTACGCCAAGTGTGCGCTGGACAGCGATGCGTGGAATCTTCTCGCCAGCGATGTTCGCCCATTGTCAAACAATACCAAAGCTGATATCACCTACATGTAGTCTGCGGTGGCTGGCGAGAAGATCGGTGGTGATTTGATCACTTGTGCTGCCGCTTAATGTGCTGCTGGCTTAAGACTGCCTGACTGCCCATGTCATCATGTGGTCCATCTCCTAGACAATCTCATAATTTGGCGAGACAACAATAGCTTGTAGTTCGCCAGAGGTCGAAGGTCTCACGCCACTTTTCCAGCCCAGAGATGCCCTTTCTCCTATTGAACTCTGAGCGTCCACCCATTGATTTGATCCAAGGATCATCTCGTCAGATCAGCCATCCCGAAAACAGGCGACAGCTGTGTCCGATGTCTGAATCATCTGAATGTTCACATTGATTTACAAGATCAGAGGACACAATTACTAGCTGGATACAGCGTCCAGACCTCAGATGCCATGATGGAGAATCAGCCACTTAGCTGGTCATGCGGAACTTCATGGGCAAGCTGTCAAGGTCCCTGAATGGCATTATTTAAGTGATTCACAGGGTCGTCTAACTGGTCTACAACTGCTGACATAAACATCAACACAGTGTTTCCGTCAGAGGGTACTCAGGGTAATATGCGAGTACCCTCGAAGGAACAGAAAATGACCATTTTCTTTAATTTCCTGGGATTTTTGCTGATTTTGAAGAAATTATTACCCTCAAAAAAATTTCTGGCAGAAACCCTGCAACAAAACCAGTACTAAGACGCTCTGAAGTTGGCAGGTTGAGAGCAACGTTTTGTCAATTTCAGTGGGCCTAGGCTTATTGTCTGTCTTTTGTAAAATCTGAGTGATTACATTTCTTCCTTTATCTCCTGGAGTTAAGTTCATCCTGGTTCATATCTTGTGGGACTTAAGATGGATTTTGCTGTGACGCATCACATATTTCGTGTTAGCAACACTGTGAGCAAATTCCTTACCAAAAGGTGTGCCTCTATGAGACAGTTTCTCAGGCAAGCGGGCACGCTAAGGGCAACTTATAGAAATTGACAAGGGGGATTCATTTGTGTAACTTGTCAACGTGTAGGCGATGCTAAGCGAAACCAACAATAGTGAATTGCCCATTGAGAGCCAATTCATGGCAGAAAACCTTTAGTAGCCAGTTAACATTTCTTTAATGGAAAAGACTGTCATCGTGAACAAATTTTTCGCATCAGCGATGCGAGCTATTCCGTTACCAAAGTAGTCAGTAATGCTGCTGAAATGGAAACCTTAAAAATAGCCCAATAAAATGCTGACGAGTTCGGCGCAATGAATTAGCCAACCTGCCTCTTCCATTTTCTTACGTTTTATCGGTTGTTGGTTGTTTTAGCGCACGCCCCAGGATTCAATGAACATGAGACACCAATCGAGGATCGCCATGAAGAGAAGACATCCAAAAGAAAGGTGCCAGGAGTGTTTCAGATATCAGCTTGGAAGTTTAAGGTTGCATGTTGTGCCAAGAGATGATGAATCTGAAACCACTTCCCCAGTATCTTGGCTCTCGTGTAACTTGTCGTTCTATGAGGAATTGGAGATGGACAGTCACACTTCTTTGGTTCCTATCCAACGTACCGCCTTGTTGTGCCGCGTTGTTCTATCAGGAATTTGAGATGGACAGTCACACTTCTTTGGTTCCTATCCAACGTACCGCCTTGTTGTGCCGCGTTGTTCTATCAGGAATTGGAGATGGACAGTCACACTTCTTTGGTTCCTATCCAACGTACCACCTTGTTGTGCCGCTCATTACCACTGAAGCAACTGCTGGTGAGCATCAATTTTCATTTGACTCATCTTTGACATCAGGGACAGAAGAGGGACAATTGTATATAGGCCTACTCACTGATAAGATCCTTATTCGTAAAATACTGCAGTTCTACATGTAACAATGCCAAGGGTGGAAACACTACCGAACTTCTCATTTCTTCGAATTGAAAGAGTCCGCTTTTAGGGCCGTATGTACCAACAAAGATTATCTTGAACTCAGGCTGAGTTCAAGACATGTTGCGTACGCGCCAGTCTGTCACTGGGTTTAGGACCAATAATATTACTTTTCCTGAGGTATGACTAACACCATCTCCCTTCAGAAGTTACAATCAGAGCCTCTGTTACCTTATATCCTTATAGATTGAACCACATTATCCACCTTTCCTGTGGCGCCTCTTGTCACTCACAAAGAAGTAAGTAGAGAATAGGTACCGGTAAGGGTATTTTCTTCTTGGATGGTAGTGAGTCAGAGAGAGTAAAGCTGTTTCAAGGGACTTCATTAACTTGATCGTAATTTCTCTTCTGAATACAATCGGCTAGATTCAAAGTAAGTGCATTGATGAAGAAAATAAGGGCGTACATTAAGCTAGATTTAATTCCCACCAGTTTCCCCTGCACCTTCAGTGGAGAGTGAACGTTTTGGGCCATGCTGCATGGACAAGCATCGAGTATCATAGAGAAGAAGTGTTCCGCTGAGAAATTTGAAGACCAACAACCATGGAACTTAATTATCACATCAAACTAGCCAACAACAATCTTCCTGATTACAAACAACCTCAAAGTTGAGAAAAGAAGACATCATCACACTAAAATTTGAGACGAGTTTGTTTACTGTAAAGCAGGAAAATTTCGCGTGCAGGAAATTTTCGCGAATTTCGCGAGAGTGTATGAGACGCGAAAATTCCTGTCGCGAATATAAATACACGCAAGTGATATAATGGTCCGTGAAAAAAAAACTGAAAAAATGGCAGAGACTCGCGAAAATATCCTGCCGCGAATATGTCCATAATTTTTGATTCGCGAACATTTCCAGCCGCGAAATTATCTTGCTTTACAGTATTTGTCTGTGATTTTCTCCAAGAGTGATAAACGGATTGCCTCCAAATTTGGTATGCATATGCAGACAGACCTCGGAAGTGCCCTTACGGAACCTGAATTTTGATTCGCCTAATAGATTTCGAAATATTAAGATATTTATGAAAAGAAGGCTGTTTATGCCTTCTGACGTCATGATGTCATGTCACCTGACGTCATTCATCTGTGACGTCATGTGCGATAGAATGATGTCATTACTAATCAGCATTCTTGATTCAGCAGTTCTGCACAGAACTAGTATTGCCTAGTTTTAATGAAAACCACAGAACCCTGTTTTTCTAAGAGTCAATTCAACCAACTTCAGAGTCCTTGACTTCCTTCTTTACAAGAGCAGACAAGACCCCAAGATCAAATCAATTTACATCGTCAGAACACAACACTGAAATGAACAAACACAACTATTTACTTAATAACCATCCTTTGCTTGGCGGAGTCTTATAAATTGGTTACAAAGTCAATCATGTTACTTTCATCCAGCATCTAATAAGGAGACGATGTACGGGTTGTCTTTGAAGCCGTCGGGGTTGACAAGGACAAAAGTATGATGAAGAGAGTGATTGTAAAACACCTGTCAGAGAAATGGACCAAACAATTGGCCTTGTAGTCAATGTTCTCGTGTAGGGTATCTGGGTTCAAGCCCGCTGGACCAAAGCATCAGGGATGGTTTTTTGCTTTGTTTTTTCCGTGAGGGCGGTAGTGTAGTGGTTCGGGCCACCGACTAGCGGTCAGAGGGTCCCGGGTTTCAATCCCACTGAGTGTGAGACTTTGGGCAAGTCTCTTTGCCTCACAGCGCCGACCTGTCAGGATAAGAAGTTATGTGGGTCCCTCCTTCGGCCTTGAAGTGGCTGACATACATCTGGTTCCAGAAAATACCAATTGGCGTCTGCTAAACACTTCATCCAATATGTTCTTCTGGTGTTGCCAAGTTCTATCATGTAACACTTGCAGGCAAAGCTGATAGTGTTTAATCTTGAGAAGCGCAAAAGTCACCGAGACTCACGCAAAAAGTTAATCTAGTAAAAGCAGTAATAGTCTACACCGTCTCCAGATTGAAGAAGTCGACACCTGTAACGATATTAAGCGAAACTTCGCATCTCTGAAGGCTTCACGTCTGCCATTCTAATCAAGACAATGAAGGCAATTCCCAGAGGAAGCATTTCGTTCCAGCGGGATAAAAGCTTTCGGTTTACAGGCAGCTGTGAGAAGACTGCGGCAGAATTGGTTTGTGTTGCGAGGGCTCTTGAAATAACAACACTGGATTCAGATTTCAGTCACTTTTGTCGAGAGTGAGTGTCAGATTGTGAGTTTTTAGCGAAGCATCCTCCCATAGCAGGGTTTTGATCTCGCTCCTCTTCATACACCATGTATACTATGAGTGCATGGATGAAGCAGAGTGAGGTAAAAACCCCTGCTGTGGGAGGATGCTTTTTAAGAAGCTGAAGAATTGAACATACATCTAGAAGACCATCGATAAGTGTCTACTTTATACTGTAGTTCACAAATTGGCCAACCAAGACTAAAGCCAGCAGCACACCAGACGATACCACAAGTGATGTACTCGCCACCGATCTTCTCACCAGCCATTGCAGTCTAGGTGATATTGCTGTTGGTATTGTTTATGGGCGAGCATCGCTGGTGACAAGATTACACAAATCACTGTCCAGCGCAAACCTGGCATCAACAGCCGATTTTGCTCGCTTTCGATATCGCCTGTGTGCTGCTGGCTTTAGGACAAAGGTGCACAGGGGCAGCTCCAGGATTTCGGAAAAGAGGGGGCGCCCCGTGCTAGAAACATTGAAATCTGCAATGAATTTCAATGATTTTCTCCAAATTTCATGATTTTACGGCCGATTTTACAGATTCTTTAGCCAAAAGGGGAGGCGAGCGCCCGGGGCACCTCCATCTGGATCCGCACCCGGTGCAAATCTGATGACCAAAGGAACTTGGTGAGGGTATGCAATGGAGATGTCAAGATGATCAGCATGAACCTGAGAATTGAGGGGTACACTCACAGGCAAGACCAACACACCACACTTGCTCCACACAGAGTCCAACAAGATGACATTAGTTTTGTGCGACAGCATCCAAGGAAGCAATTGGCCACTTATCTGTTACCCAGACTGACATGAGATTCAATGGAGCCACATAACTCAGTTGTTTTTGTCAATGGATTACTACCCACGACATGGGAGCTCATTGAGTTGTAGAAGAACCACTGGTGGGTTTGGCATCGAAGAGGATGGGATTAGGATACAGGATCCAACAGATTTGACCTACAAGAGCCTACAAGAGTCTAAAGTGATCATCCAAGAATGCCGATTCTAACAATGTTAGGAAGGGAGGGGGGGTCAAAGCTTTGTTTGGATTGGTTTGGGGGTATGAAACATTGATATTCTAGGGCCCACTTAACGGGGCTTCACATAATGATGCTTAGGGCCGATCCCTAAGAACTGCTGGTTTCAGTATCAAAGAAGATGAAGGCAATAGGGTATCCAACTGATGTAACCTCGTATACTCCTGCTACAAGTACAAGACAAGAGCCAGGGACTGGTGGTGGCTTCTGTTTTGTATCGAATAGGGTGAGGAACGTAGGGGTCCAACTGACTTGACCTACAGTATGGAGCGCAGTTGACCTCCCCCCATCCACATACCTTCCTTCTGCGTACGTCACGTGGAAGGTACACTTCAATTTAGTGCATATGGTATGGGTACATCACGTGTCTCTTTCGCGTAACGTACTACAGGTGAATGGCGTTACGTCTTCACTGCATGCCTTCCACGATGCCAGCTGCGACATCTGCAGAAGATATGAGGACGGTACCTGCATGACGCTGCACGTGGTATGCGGATGACAAGCGGCACAGAAAGTAGGTCAATTGTAAAGAGTACTGTACCACAGCCAATAAGGATTTCCCTGGTGGTAGTAGTATGCTATCCCCATCACCAAATCGGCAATGAGCATTATCTACGGTAGCATGGAGAAAAGTAGTTTCTTACCTTGACCTTTTTAGCCGGACATTTTAACTGTGGCTTCATAAACGTTTCATGGACTTGACGACGGATGAGATAGCCAACAATGAACCCGATGACGAAGAACACCAACAACAACAGTATCTTTATAATCCAACCTTTCCATCCGTTCAGGCATAAAGGACGGTTTGGTTTGTCCATTTGTTTGTATTGTAAGTCGACACGGTCCGTGTCTGAGTTCCATCGCGTTAAGCCCGGGATGGAAGGCATCGCACTGGAACGAGAAAAGGAGACAGTGTAAGATCTTGGGCAAGTCACTTAGAATGGAATACATTTCGAGATAGCGGGATTCCTCCAAGTAACTTTGGGGATTTTGACCCCGAATAACCTAACAGTGCTGGTAATGGCAGGAGTCACAGACTTCACGTTTTTCTACCTGAAAAAAGACAAATGTGACCCGCTCAAGCAAAAGCAGGTGATTGTTGCAGGTGATCATCATTGGTCATTAACTACACTATGTTGCACAACTGACCTCCCACCCGCGCCGTGCTCCATCCGTGTACCACATGCAGCGCCATGCGCGTACTGTCCTCGTATCTTCCGTGGACGTCGTGGACCGCCGCGTAACGCACACAGTGAAGACGTAACCTCATTCGCCTGTGGTGCGCGGATGTCACGCAGAAGAGAGGCGTGACACACCCGTACCATACACAATGAACTGTGTGACGTATGCGGATATAGGTACGTCAATTCTGCAATGTATTGAACATGTATTATCACTGTTGTCCACTACTGTTGTCAGCCTGCCGACATGTACATGTACATTTCTGCTATTACTGTGAACCTTTCCCCGGTTGTGACAAGTGCCTACTTTTGCTGGAGCGGGTCAGAATTTGTATTTGGAAGTCTACATTTGATAAGTTAGATCGCGTTCTCATAAGATGCTTCATTTATGCTATCTATTTCCTCGAACAACCACGACTGCCCTATAGAAAGCAGATGCCAATCGTTAGTAGTCATCTCACACAAATCAGACATTAAGTCCACCTAGTGATGCTCAAACGACCTCCGTCTTTTGATAGTAAGCCATGAGTAGTAGATCTCAGGAAATGACAGAACACCCCATCAATGATCTGAGGTATCTCCGACGATTTGCTTAATGGTCGATGGGAGATAGGGAGGTGTCCACCTTAAGCACCAGGCCGGTTGTTCAGGTCGTGCAGTTTAGGAAAAAATCTGATCTTTAGCCTGCCGCACACTGGAGCTATTTGCTACACAAAAAGTCAGTCGAGACAGTTTACTCAGCAGATAGATCGCGTGTGCGCGTATTTTTTGGTGAGTTTTCTGCCTCGTGAGACGTTAAACCAAAATTTCGGTAACAATAAGACAGTGGGTCCTAGCTGCATTCTCTAAGCGAAACATATCATACCACTTCGTGTACATCTTCATGTCGACCGATTTCGGCATAGCTTCCAGTATATTCCTGACCTCACTTGGTAAAGATCAGAGGAAGTCACTCTCATCTGGAAATCTATGTTATCAGGGAGAAGTTGTTGATTTATAAATGTGTGTATTGACCAGTCAGGGCCAGTCTACTTCAAACAGTGATAAATGCCGTGTAAATATTAACACTTTAACCTATCATGTCTCAGGAGTTCACAAGTTTGGGCAGTGGGCCTAATGACTGAATGTCATTAATAATGGACAAGGACTGCATGATGCCATTCTGAAAGAGGCTACTGTAAAACAAGATAATTTCGCGGCTGGAAATGTTCGCGAATCAAGAATTATAGACATATTCGTGGCAGGATATTTTCGTGAGTCTCTGCCATTTTTTCTGTTTTTTTTCAGTCTATATTTATCACTTGCGTGTACTTATATTCGCGACAGGAAATTTTCGCAACTCGTACACTATCGTGAAATTCGCGAAAATTTCCTGCATGCGAAATTTTCCTGCTTTACAGTATCTTATCTTATGAACTCCGTGTGGAATATGGATGTAACACTTTTTATGGATTGTTGGAGTTTCAAAACACTACAGTTTTTTACTTTTTACATACATTGTACTCCTTCATCAAACTAATAAAAAGTTGTATGGGAAGTTGGTTATCAAACACTTTCTTTGATCAAAAGTGTTAGTGGGACATTTTAAATCGCAGTTCATATGGCGAGACAGCATCTTTAAATACTTTTTAACTAAGAAGATGTGGCATGATATCGCTTCATAATATGCAGTGTTATCATATCAACTTAATGGTACTTTCCGTAAGGCAAACCACAAATAATGCATTTACATGTAGTCTTTTTCAACCAACTCATTGCTGCAGGAAAAGTCACGTACAAAAACTGGTACGCAGAAGCTATTAGAAAAGTTTTCAGTAAACAATGTGGTTGTGAATAATAGATGGTTTCTTTGCCAACAAAAAAAACTAACTTTGTAACTCATAGATAACAAAAAAACTTTTGTAAGGGGCAATTTCCATTAGAAGTATATCATCACTGTAAGTAAACGCTATTTTTTCCGCAAGCTTTGCCAACCATTCGTATCATTCAAACAACTTCTTCAATTATGCAGATGTATCACAAAACTTCCGAACCCTAGACACGGCAGAAACTTCATGTTCCCAATTCCAATATCCCAATTACCGCATGCAGGTGTTACTGGCACAAAAAACTTTCATCGGTCTTCATGAATAAAAGAGTATTCCCTTTTACAAAAACATGCGCTGTTTTCCTTAACGATACTTGAGAGACAGAGAAAAAGTAAATCATACTTCATAACACGGTACAATAAATTTTGTCCAAATTTTCAACACGACTGACATGACTGATGCAAATTTGGCAAAAATTTCTCTCGAGGGTCAGATTTACAAAGGCCATACAGTCTGAGCACAACTTTGCGCACAACCTTTTTCATCAATAATCAAATTGAACTGAAGTGGTGCCGAATTGCAGTTAGGAGGCAACCTCTTGTGAAAGTGATTTAGGATTGTTAAAGTACATGTACACCAGGCAGTGACTGCAGTGATACTAGGCATCAAATGAGAACTTGGAGTTAAATTCTTATTTTTTCAATGGTACTACTATGATTTCTAGTTTTCATGCTAGAATTTGGACCAACTAAATTGGTCACAAACCTCCAGTTACACAACAGTGGTGGATTATTTAGGGGGCGCAATGGGTGGGCCCCCCCCCCCTTATTGTGGCAGAGTGATAGGTTTTTTGTGCTTCAGATGCCTGGAAAAGGTATTTTGGCATCCCTTTTTTTTAAATTTTCTGGAGGGTGCCCACTTTTCCGGAAATCCTGGATCCACCCCTGCACAAACTCACCTCACTCAACACACTGAGGAAAAAGATACTTCAATCTCCCAAAAGGAACCTTGCTCATTTCACCACCTGCAACTGAACAACTTTTCCATCTACCCCATGGCACCACATGAAATTCTTAAAAGAACACCTCAATAGACATCTCATAATGATGCAATCAATTTAACGAGACTGCTTAACGAATCCAATTAATTAGCAAAGCAAGGAGGTAGATTCACTCTGCAGGTGTTTTTTCATAGAAAGGAACCAATTCAATTCTAGCAGCTGTAATAAAATCAAATGATGGTAAATGTGAAAGAGGCTTGAAGCCAAGTACTCATTCCACTTTTTTCCCCCGAGACTTGCCATGTTATGTTAGGTATATTTCCTTGAAAACCATGCTCGCCTACAGGGGGATCCACGACTTGGGAAAAGATGGGGCACCCTGTGCTGGGAACATTAAAATCTGCGCCAAGTTTCAGAATTTCACGGTCAATTTTACAGATTTGTTGGCCAAAAGGGGGCGTATGCCGGATGCGCCCCCCCCTTGGATCCACGCCTGCTCTTTGTAGTCTTATACTGATGTCAGGTCACACCTGCGATTACCTGTGCCATGACGAAACACATGGCATCAGGTGAAGAAATCATGATCAGGTCGCAAAAAAGAAAGTATGTGCGGTCATCGTGGAACAGGTGGCGTCTGCACACAGGGAATCTTAACTCGAATCAGGTCGACGCCCATCGACATCATGATTCGTCGTGGCGTAGAAGTTCAGCATGTTCAGCTCTTACGATTCAGGACCTTTTCGACTGATTGTCGCAGGTGAGACACAACTGCAGTCATGTCACACCATATCGGCGACTGATTTGTTCCCTGGGATTGTCACTCAGATGCAAAGTGATCCAGAAAAGCCAGTCGCCGCCTGTTCTGTGCCAGGGACGGATCCAGGATTTCGGGAAAGAGGGGGCACACTGTGCTAGAAACATTGAAATCTGCGGTGAATTTCAATGATTTGCTCCAAATTTCAGAATTTCACGGTCGATTTTAAAGATTTTTTGGCCGAAAGGGGGGCGCGCGGCGGGTGCACCCCCCCTTGGATCCGCGCCTGTGTGCCATTGCAAGGTTGCCCTGACATCAGCATAAAGCTAGAGAGGTCTGAAGAAGAAAGTAATGTCTCTCAGGCAACGTAATAAATTCTTCGGCGTCGCAGTCATGAAAACAGCAGATGACTTCTGAGAAGAAAGAAGATGTTCTGATAGGTTTTTTCCTCCTAATGCACTCCCGTATATCATTTTTTCATTTGATTTGACGCTTAACTTTTTCTTGAAAATCGTGCACGCCACTGCCATATAAAACTGAGTGAGGTGTCAAGGACATGGTAATTTCCTCAATATCCTCCTCAAATTTTTCCGAGTTGCAGTCATAGAAAACAGCAGCTGATTCTCAGCAGAAAAAGATGTTCTGATAAGTTTTTATCCACCTAATGCACTACCGTAAATCACATCAATTTGGACAGTCGAAATTGAATCTGTCGACCATTTAGATAACTCACTTCCCATAATTCCCTAAGCTGCCAAAGGTCAACCCTAATTCATGTCAGACGTTTTTTAGGACGTAGAAACGGCTTCTAGTCCGACGATTGTTGCTGAGAAGAGAAAATTGACGGCGATTCTTTCCTAGTGACAGAACGCATCTTAACGAAATCTGATGAGAATATGTCTGCTAGGATTTTTTTATCAAAGGAAAGATTATGACCAGGCATTGATGTCCAATAGCCCAAAGACGTGGCGATGCATTTGTCATCATCTGTAAAAAAGATGCCAGCGAACGACGGTATTTTGTGAAGATTATTTTGATGGTTTAGGTCGGATGATCCTAAGCGGAGAGATCAGAGGATTGGAATGCTGAATAACATCAGGCCTAGTTCCACATCCCACGCCATGCCAAGTTAACTTTCATGAAATCAGGAACCTAAACTATCCGACACGGTGGCGCAGCAAGTGCGAGACAGGTGTAATGTTTTTCAGTGTGGCCATTTTTCTGTGTGACTCCCATTGTTCATGTTCTTTGGAACACACTCGGAAAACCGACTCGCTGTTTCTCTGTGTGTCGCTCATTGTCAAGTTGTGGCTTACATGAATTTCATCAATCTATTGTAATGTCACACTGCCACAAGGGTTACACTGAAAAACATTACACCAGTTTTCGTCCTATAGAGGACGTGCAGCAACGATTATGACATCACCGCAACGTCGAGATGCCGCCATTTTGGACGGCACGTCCAATGCATTTGTAGCGTCTGATGCCGTCCAAAATGGCTGACGTGCGAATTATGACATCAATGATGACGTCATGTGCACATGGTCTATTACACAGCGCAAAGGTCATCATGACGTCTGTCATTTCCTTTTTTTGCCACATTTTAACATCATAGTAGGGCATTTTATACACTGGCAGCACTGACTGTCGGTTCCCCATTAAGGGGTATCAGATGGGTCCATATTCAAAACATGGATGTTGACTAGAACGATTTGATTAACATTCAGTTGGCAAAAGTCCACAACGCCTGGTAATAAGATTCTGCAAAATTTAGCAAGCCATCAAAATGTTAGGAACCCTAGCAACACGCTCGATCAATAAGCTAATGCGAAAAGAGCCTCTTGATAGTTTTTTCAGCCGGATCATCATCTGCGCGGCGCATATGGCCATCGCTAGAAGCTACAGCGACAGCTGTTTGACAAAAAGTGGCGACGATGAGATTCAATTAGCGTTGAAAGTGACAAGGAGTAACAACATTCCTTGCTATCAACTCCTGAATGTGATACGGTAAATGGCGTGAAGGGGTAATCAATGACATGGTTGAGAACCGCCCGTGTCAATTTCCAACTGACAACACAAACATGAGAGTTACGGAGTGATCGTTTTGTGAAGTGCATTTTTAAGCCACACTGTATTGAATTCAGAAAGTCCTTACGTCCTCCGACGTTAGTGTAGTGTAAAATGTACTTTTGCTCAATCTGAATACATCAGCCTTCCTTTGCATAGAAGTATACGGTATACGAAAATGCCGGTTAACAATGGAAGCTCTGCCTGCAGTTTTTTCGATGTGTGCTGTAAACTAGGGCTTGATTCTTTGAAGTACGTAGTAGGCAAGCATCTTGGGGACCATCACGAGGCTATGAGACCTCTACCTGCAGTCTCCCATCACTTTGAAAATACCGTAAAATTCAATACAGAGAGGCTTTAAGGAACACCATCTGATTGCGAGGTATTTGCGACAATGATGTCACAATGCGGATCACAGCAACAATAGAGGGCAGCACACCGCAACCAGATCCTATAGACAATTCTCGAATTCATAGATCTGCGCACGTCCGCCAAAATCGCAACCACAACCTCGATCTGAAACCAGCTGACGTGACGCAATCCATGATTCAGCAATGGTCGACTCTGACGCAACGTCGTCGAAGTCACTGTCGTGGGGTTCTATGCATCATGTCATTCAGTTTCAGACCGAGGTTGTGTTTGTGATTTCGGCGGACGTGTGCAGATCTTTCTCACTTATGTCAATTTGGGATTTGTCTATACAATGGATGCCTTTGATCAGGACCGGGATGTCACTTTCATTTAAGTTTTAACCACCAGTGACACCTATTGAAGCAGTGGGCTACGGTCCTTAGTGGAGAGCGTGGTGGCACAGTAGTTGAACTTTGGACTTGCAACAGAAAGGTCAAAGGTTGATTCCCAGCCAAGTAGCCGCCGAGTTCCCAGCCAAGACCTCTGCCAAGATCTCGTAGGTTGGGAGATCAGGTGTTATAGAGAACCACAAGGGAACCACATCAAGGGAGATGTCTGACGAACTGGTCTATCACGAGCTCTAAAAGCATCCAAATCAGCTTCTCAAATATCTGCTACGCTCTAAAATCTTGTCATATCGTATTCGCCAGAATCTCCAGTAATTGGATACATGGACCAGACATATGACAATAGAGAAGAGGGAGACAATGGGATTGAATTCAAGACATGAACAATAACATGATATTCATAAATGATAGGAGAAGAGAACTCTTTTGGGATGAGATACCATAGAAGGTCACGACAGTCGCCAAACAAATTGCGTTTTATTGGTCTTCCCATCTCATCCTTAGCAATCATGTCAACCAATCAGTCGTTAACTTTCCAAATACTCATCTGATTGTGTCTGAACGGACGGATTCCATACCTATAATCTGATTTCAGGGGTATGAGAGTTGCTTCACAATTGTTCTTTCAGACTTTTCGATCTCAGGGTCTTTGTCCACCTGATGACATTCTCAATGGACCACCTGTTCGAGCATTAAGCCAGCAGCACACCAGGCGATACCGCAAGCGATCTACTCGCCACCGATCTTCTCATCCGCCACCGCAGACTAGGCGATATTGGTTTTGGTATTGTTTGATACTGGACGAACATTGCTGGTGAGAAGATTCCACGCATCGTTGTCCAGCGCACACCTGGCGTCAACAGCCGATTTTGACCGCTCGCGATATCGCCTGGTGTGCTGCTGGCTTAGTGAGGTTTTGCAATGGCCCAGTATTAGGCTGGCTGTCCATTCACGCGATTTTCGAGCGGCAAATGCTCAAAAATAGTGCCAATGGCACTGTGCCCGCTTGGCTTTTTAGCACAGTGGTGGAAAGCATAAGCCATATCAGAATCCCATACAAGCCATCTTTGACAATACCTGGGACCAAAGCATACATAGCAGATTTTGTGAGCTTGGTTTTGGCCTCCTGGTGGCAAAGTCAAGAATTAGATTTCACCAAAATTTCGTCAGGAAGTCACCACAACCTAGAGGTAAATACATACAAAGGTTCAATACAATAGCTCAAACGATTATCAAAATATAGCCCTTTTAAGTTTTTCACAAAACGCCCCCTACCTACCAAAATAGGAATCACATCGCACCCAAAATCGAACTTGACCTAGATTTTGTGGTCATACACACCCATATGCAATATATGAAAATGATCCTTCAAAAACTGAAGGCGCTATCCATCTGACAAGGAAAAATTTGATATTTTCATTTTGGCCCCCTAGTGGCAAAGTGAAGAATCAGATTGCGCCGAAACTTCGTGTGCAAGTCACCACAAACTAGAGGTACATACATACAAAGTTCCATCACGATAGCTCAAGCCATTCTCAAAATACAGGCCTTTGAATTTTTTCACAAAACGCCCCCTACTGGCCAAAGTAGGAATCGCATCGCACCCAAAATCGAACTTGACCTAGATTTTGTGGTCATACACACCCATATGCAATATGAAAATGATCCGTCAAAAACTGAAGGCGCTATCCATCTGACAAGGGAAAAGTTTACGGACACACGCACGCACGCACGCACGCACGCACGCACGACAGACCACCACTAAAGGCGCCAAGCACAGCATAAGCCCTTTTGGCCTATGGGCCAAGCGGGCTAAAAACATTGTTTGTTTCTGCGGCATTGGTCATGGACAAAGGATGCGGCATCCCACCGCTCGAAAATCACGTGAATGGATTCTTAGCCTTAGCCTACCACAATATTTAGGGAGGATAAATTCATTCCACTGCAGTCTACTCAAGCTTTGCCAAAGTTGTCCTTTGCCTAACCGAGCCGTTGCAAAACATACTGTTGTGATCGAAAACCACTATATAATCATCCCTAGCTTTACAAATAACACCAATATCATTGAAATCACATCGAAGGCTTTACGACAACACACTTTTAAACTCGCGTTCACGTCTTCTTGAAATTAGCCATCTAACCGGTAAATCCAACGGGATAAAATCTTAAATTGCCTTGATAGATAGTTTGCCTGGTAAAGTACGCATGTAAATCAATAGGACAAATTTGAAGACACTTTGGCATTTCTCAGTAATCTCCCTCCACACATCTACCACTGATATTTGGCTAGACGGTGAAACTTGGCAAATATCTGAAGAAATGCTGGATTTTCTTTGTTTTGAGGGATTTCGACCACATTTTTGCGAGATTTTCAGATTCAAGATGGCGGCTAATGCAGTACTACGGATTTTGGATATCATTTTACAGACTTTATTACACATAAACCAATTTGGGAATCAATGCAGCGAAATGTACATGTATGTACAGTCTTCTGCTCATGATTTTTTCAATGCAAGCTCCTCCTAAAACTGTTTTGATGGTAAAAGATGGATTATTTTCAAAGTCGCGATAAATTCAGGGTCACTGCGAAATCCATTGTTAAAACTTAGACAAAACTTAGGCGAAACGGAGAGTAGGCAAAATGGGGAGTAGACGAAATGGGGAAGTAGGCAAAATGGGGAAGTAGGCAAAATGGGGGTAGGCGAAATAGGGAAGTAGGCAAAATGTGGAGTAGGTAAAATGAGGGTAGGGGAAATGGGGGTAGGCAAAATGGGGAATATCTGTAGGCGAAATGGAGAGTAGGCAAAATGGGGGTAGGCGATACACCAATCTCACCAAAGATGGCCATCACTTCCACCGAAACAGCAGAACAGAGATCAAAATCACGATGGAGATCATCATCGTTTGCATGGCAAATGTTTCTGATATGTTTCTATGGGACCACATTCCATCCCTGACGTTCCATCAAACTCATCTCCCCGCACCACATTCCACGATTATTAATTTCGAAGCGGCGGTGAACGTGATTTATTGCGACTTTATGGATTACTGGTATGTTGTAATCGGAGTAGACAATAGGTACGCGACATTACGATACTGTTATTGAATCTCAAGTTATGACCTTGACATTATGAGACAGACAGAACGTGAACACAAGACGAAGCCTTAATATAGAATAGACACAATTTTACTTGAAACTTACCAAGGTTGTCACTTCAGAATGATACCAATTACATGTTTACTGATTTTGAAGAGATGGGTACGTGATTTATTGCTAATTTATGGACTTATGATATGTCAAAGAGATGACAGCAAATGATGAGGAACAAATAAGTATTTGAATACTTGAAATTATCAGCAAATTTCATTCATTTCCACTCATTTCATAGTTTCAAAATTTCACAACAACTTTTCATAGTTATTATGGATTATTCCAAAATTGTTCCATATTGAAAGGGTTGACTTCGCTTATTTCTGAACCACACCTCATATATATCCTGGAGATATGATTCCTGTCACTGACAGTGAAGGCCAAGGATACCATTATGAAGCAAGAATGACAATGATACTCAAGCAGCATCACTGCACCAACAATCAGCTGAAATTGACATGGTACATCCATACCAGTAATAGACAATCATAGCAATGGCTGTGGGTGTTTCATCCCGTGTTCTCGCCATAGCAATTGAGAGATTGTATTCCTAGCATACCCTAAAGGTGTTTTTGACGCAACGATTTCCACCTACACAGAAAGAGTTGGCCCGATTCCACCGTTGCTGATCATCGAGGCTTCTGACGGTTGCTGCTGTCGGCTTTGCCTGCCTCGTTCCTACTCTCACCCGATATTATGCTACCATCGTAATCAGCTCCAGCAAGCCTTGAATATTAAACCGACATATCGACATTCCTTAGAGGATTGAATACAAGATACTGGTACTGGCAAAAGCACTGAACGCTCAAAATTCCAGGTCCAAATCATTTTCTATAGGTTATCATGGTCAACCAGCACCTCATTTTGAAAAGTCGTTATCAATATCAAAGATGGTGATCATCATGTCACCATGAGTGCCACCAAATAGCAAAATTTTGAACTTTGACCTCAGTGACCTTGAAAACTAGGTCAAACCACAAAACCATTATATATGTCATGTATCCTCATTAGGTGCACCTGTGATAAAAATTTCGATATGATCCAGTCAATAGTTCAGGAGTTATTGCACTTTTTGTGTTTTTGGTTTTGGCCACCTGTTGGCCAAGCCGAGATTGACCGAAACTTGGGTCATAGGTCATCTGACCTAGGGGTATATATGTAGAGCCTACCTAGTTTCAGGTCAATAGCTCCAGCGGTTACGAAACAGGCGAGCAAAAAACTCATAATAATATTTTGATTTTGCTAGTGGCAATCACGACACCCCCGCCACTCCCCTGAAGTTTCTACTGTTCCCAACCCACAACTTGCCTATCCACTCTACCCCACATTTCAAATGCAACCCTCTTCTTAAGCTCCCCATCCGATTTGCCCCTTCCGTTTAAGAGAGGAACATCCAATCCAGTGAACACTGCGTGATCAGCTGACAAACTCATTGTTCCTTTAGACATTTCACTTGAGGGCTCTCATTCCATGTTTCACCTGCTGAAATAAACACGCTTCGTCGGTCACCTCAGACAATTGACAACCACAGAGGTTCCCTTTTTATGGTTCAGCGGACCTAATGTCCCGGTGGCATTTTGACATCGTTCACGACTTCGCCACATCTAGGAGTTTCTGCGTGAGGGCGCTCCCAATCAAAATATTATCAAGATAAGACACATCTCCGGCTCAACAGCTCTAACAGCATGTCACCCTAATATGACAATTTACCTCATCAGGTGCAATCCACCCGAGGTCATTCGCCGTATACACAATAATCACCTGGTGCATTTGGCATATTTTATCGGGCGGCAATCTCGGCTTCTGTTTTCATGGCCTTCCATCAAGACCTCAATTCATCACTTTCACGAAGATGCGGGTGGAAGAGGAGATATCATGTCCGCTTTAAGAAGCGGCAGGTCCTGGGTTTGAATCCGACCTGGTTTAACACTGCAAGCCTTGGCTTTTTACATCCGTTGCATTGAACAGTAAACTGTAGAGCCTAGCAATTCACGTGTATCTTTGTAAGGGCAAGTAAAAGACCCCATCCAAGTGAGGACATGAGTGGCTGAAGATGGCCTCTTCCGTACTGAGGGTCAAAATACCGGTAATGCTTGGGCAGGGGCGGATCCAGGATATCGGAGAAGAGGGGGCACACTGTGCTAGAAACATTGAAATCTGCAGTGAGTTTCAATGATTTGCTCCAAATTTCAGAATTCCATGGTCGATTTTGCAGATTTGTTTGCCAAAAGGTAAGGCGAGCACCCAGGGTGCCCCCTCTGGATCCGCGCCTGTTTGACTTTGGCCCTGATGGAAAAAATCACAACACAATATCTTCAAGAAGAAATCCAATTTACCACAAAACAACTAAAAACTCATCGCGGCTCAACATCATGGAAAAACTTCCCTTCTCCACATAATAAGTGACTTTTCCATCACGTGGCCCTTGTCAAGGCTGCCCTCAGGGTTCACCACAGTAAGACATCAATGTTACTTCGAACCTGCAGGCCAATGTCACGAAGTGCTGCTGTTAATCGAGAAATCCGATCCAGGAAACAATTTTCTATGAAACAGACACCAAGGTTGATGATTTCATCCGAACCATAAGATTTTACTGAACTCGGATTGGATCAAGAGATGTCAATTAATCTGTGCAGATCCTGGCGAAGTGTGATATTTATCATCGCCTCGGGGCTCCGTTGTGGCTGACACTGATCCTGAGAAAAATACCAGGGGATTACGAGGGAGAATGTTCGGCGTCAAGAGGGCCACAGGGCATGATGAGGTGGAACAAGAACATATGAAATACAGGGGAAGGACGGAATCAAATTGCGGGACAACATGACAATATCTGCTTCTGCATCTTCTTGTAACAAACAATGGCTGATTTTCCATGAACGATGTAGGCCCAGTGATCAATGATGAAAATGATACAGTACGGAGCACAACTGACCTATTTTCATCCGCGTAACTTTTGCGTACGCCATGTGGAATGTACACTCCATGTCATTGCGTATGACACTTGTCTCTTCCGCGTGATGACCTCTGCATGCCACACGCAAATGACATTAAGCCTGGCGCACACGAGAGCTTCCTGCTTACGGAAAAGTTCATTCGTGGCACTTGTCTTAAGGAGGAAGCTCCCGTGTGCGGTGCGATTCACGACTGATTTTCGTCATTCGAGGCGCTGCAGCCAATATCAAACCAGTTTGATATTTTTCGCCACGCCTGCACGAAGCTTCGAATCGCACCGCACACGGGAGCTTCCTCCTTAAGGCAAGTGCCACGAATGAACTTTTCCATAAGCAGGAAGCTCTCGTGTGCGCCAGGCTTTACGTCTTCACTGCTTGTGTTCAAGGCACTGCCCGGCATCCACGGAAGATACAAGGACAGTACGGCATGATGCTGCATGTGGTACGTGGATGGACACACAGTGCTGAAGGTGGGTCAATTGTGCAGCGTAAGGCCTATTGATGATGATGATGATCAAGTCCTCCCATAGGATACGTTAGGTATTTTTGACAGAACACTCTCTCTGGAGACATTCAGCTCCACTGTAATACATTCCATAGGATTTGCTTGCAACTCCCCCAGTGAATGCTCGAATAACACCAGTTGAGCCTCGTGTTGGGACAGTACTGATTGCTGTTTGCTCAGAGTACTTCTCTCCAAGTGTTCAAACACCAGTAAACCAGCGATATATATTTGTGCCATGGACATGACAGTGATAACGAATTAGCCCAATCAAGCATTCATCTGATGTTTTGCTAGGGATGGTCGCAGAACTTCTATGTAAGATCTTCTACATGTATATTGTCAGCAGCGGGTAGCAGTGGAAGTCACAAGCGTTCGTTCTCTTATACAAGTGACCATTAATTTACTAAGTGTGAAATTTTTTTATCTTTTTACTGTAATTTGGGCACACTCCTCAGTGCGCCAATTTGGATACATTTCCAAATCTCTGACACCTTAAACATCTTCAGCAGCATGCAATTGAGAGCCCTGTTTGCACCAGGACCAGCTACTTAGGCCTATACCTGACCGACCGCTTCGGTCCCTTCCAGGGTGTCAATAACATCTACCAATACTCTGTTAATCAGAACGAAGACACTATGCCAAAGTGCCCTGATCTGACGTGACATCTGTGCCATTCACACAATATTCGAGTCCATCAACTTTGAGCTGCAGTGCATGTGTACTTTCTCACGAACGAAAATCTGCCATCAACCGATAAATGGACCATCGCTACAAACTAAAAGCCCGCGATACTCTCGGAAAGTTGCAACAAATGAAATAACAGGATGTTCCATAAATTGGCAGTAAATGAAATAACAGGACATGTTGCAGGTTATCTACGTAAAATCCAAGGGAATACTCTCCGTAAGTTGACAGCGAAGCCCCCGCAGCAGCAAACATGGCAAATGAAATGATACAACATGTTATGGGTCACGGCTGTTACTTAGATGTTGATTGAATACGATATTATCATGATGATTGACCGCAAACTGACCTGTCCATGACGACATCATTAGTCACTCCAGCCGTACATTCGTATTAACCGATGTGGCGATTACTGGCTGAGTTGATATTAATATATCATGGGTGATAGCCGTCCGTACGTGACAGGTGGAATCTTGTCGAGGAGTATGTGGCTCAGGGCGATTTCATCATGACCACACTGGCGGTGCTGCAGTCGGACACATCTTTGAGACCTATGAACATTTCGCCTTCAACATACGAGATCAAAAGTCAACAGATCGAACTCAATTTGGACTTTGTCTGTGTTCGGTATTGGCCCTCAAAACCTTTAATCTTATCGTTCTCCAAAACTTCCCATCCATGGGAAATCCTCTGCTGTCCTCCACATCTTGTCATTAGGCATGTCAGGTGAGGCTGCAGGTTCTGGCCAGAATTCCGGTTGACTGGTGGGCAGGTCTGCAGGATGCGTTCAGAGATCTTCAGGGACAGGACCACCCTGCCACAATTTGGCCCGTTCTGGGAGGCAATCTAATGCTGTCACCCTACATGGGCAACATCGACAGGCAATGCCGTCCACTGGTGTCTGCTGGAGTTCCTCTGCAATTCCCCCAGCAATTTGTCTTCGGGTGGTTTTTGTTCCGGCCAGAATTCCTGTCAACTGGTCACCAGGGGGCAGATCTGCAGGATGTTCAGGGATCTTCAGGGACAGGATCACCCTACCACAATTTGATCCGTTCTGGGAGGCAACTGTCTATCATCCTACCATGGGCAACATCAGCAGTCAATGCCGTCCGCCAGTGTCCGCTGGAGTTCCTCTGCTGTTCCCCAGCTTTTTTCTTCAGGGGAATTGGTTCCGGCCAGAATTCCTGTCAATTGGTCATCAAGGGACAGGTCTGCAGAATGAGTTCAGGGATCTTCAGGGGCACAGGGCCACCCTGCCACATTTGGCCATTCTTGGAAGCAACCAAATGCTGTCGCCCTACCATGGGTACGTCAGCAGGCAATGAAGTGGCTCACTGGCGAACTCAATTACAGAACCTGAGGGAATACCGCGTGAGGGCAGAAAGTCAGAGTTTATTAACTGCAATGATAAATGAAGGGTGTTTCCATGCCATTATGGCCTGCAGGGGTTGCCAACGGCCGAGTTATGATGAAGTGTCGGTAATGAACTTCGTCTCTTGAGACCGGAGACAATTTACTGGCCTTGAGACAACTCCATTATGACCCTTAAAAATTTCATGAATCCCAGTCATGGTGGGATGATGTTGCCTGATTGGATGTAGAACTTGGTACAGAAGCTGGATTTGGGAGGCAGGACGCATTTCCAGCAACAACAGGTTATGAGAGAAGCCTTGATAGCAAGTGGTTATCACATCTGCTAAGCAAGTGGCAGGTCCCGGGTTCAAATCCAGCCCGGACCACATGGGATAAACCATCCCTGGCTCTTCGCATCCGTCGCATGGGACAGTAAGCCGTGGTGCCTTGTACCTTGCTGCCTTTGCAAGGGCAAGTAAAAGACCCGTCCAAGTGAGGAACATGAGCAGCTTGTGGTGGCCTCTTCCGAACTTACAGGGCCAATAATGCTTGGGCTTTGGCCATGATGGAAAAGTCTATACAACTATGATTGACCAGAATTACTGTCCATCAGCATGACATCATGATGCAAGCAATATAGATGCACAACATGATGTCATAATGATGCACTACATGACGTCATAATGATGCACTACATGACGTCATAATGATGAAAAAGTGTTTAAAGCAGGTAAAATTCTGCATTTCGTTCCAAGACACTGCTCAAAAGCATATTTTCTTGTGATTATGTGAGCAATTTTATGCTAGCAAAATGTGAAACCCAATTCTCTTGGGCTGACCACCAAATGCATCGAGAGGGGACAAGGTTCAATTATGTGGCCATACGGCTTATCAGGTGCTCCTTAGGGACTGACGTGAGAGGGCGGTGTGTCACCACGCATCAGGTCTAATGAATGATCGAGTGGGGTAGAGCTAATGTCCTCCCTCTTGGGTATCACCAGTTAGAGCTAATGACGTCCCTGCTCGCCTGAAATGGCACCTCGGCAACGTGGTGGAATGTTGAATGGATATATCTCGTCAGATATGGAAAATGTCATCGTATGTCGATTTCACAGTCTGATAGGCAGCCATGTTGGATCAAGTTTGCCAATGATTGTTACTGCCCGGTAGTGACCTGCCCCCAGCACAGGAATTATGGATCAATCACTCAAGGGTTTTGTTACTGTAGAAAGGCAATTCAATATGGCTGCCGAGGTGGCCATCTTGTGAATGGCACTTTTTTTTGATTGCTCCCTTCTCATTCAGGCTGGAGGCATAAAAGCGCATAAGTGACGAGCCCGTCCATGAAGTTCGTAAAAAGACTGTAAAAAGTTGCCACTACGTCCACTCCGTTCGCACACAGTTTGAGCCCGTTCGGCAACATTTTCAAGAACTTAGGGACCTTGTCCAAATTTCGCACACATTCGCGCCGTGCGAATTCTGGGCGAATTTAACCTGTCCGAAATTGTTGCGAATTTGTATAAAATCGCACAGCAAAATTTCGCCTCAAATTTGCCCTCTGCAAATATTCGCACAGCCCTGTCTGGCGGTGCGATTTTTGTGACCCACGTCATTATTCGCCCCCAAATCGCCTAATATTCGCCTTGAAATCGCCTCAAATTCGCAGGCAGGATCATACAACGCGCCATGTGCAAATATCACACCGGACTTGACGACCTCGTTTTCGGCCATTTCACCGATGCGCAAAAAAGTTTTCATCTCGCAACAAACGGCCCTTCATGTACTCACTTATCGATATGGGACAAAGTTGGTGTGTAAGGACATGATTCCTCAGTAAGTAAACTTTTATTCACCTGAATTTCAAATCTTTCTGGCATCGAGGTGTGTAGATTTTATCGATTACACATGACTCACAAGCCGACGAAACAGTCAGCGTGACACCATTTTGAAGTCAGCTGGCCTAGTTTGATTGACAGCTCAATTAGAATATGCCACGTGCGAGGCGCTATAAACTCTGCTAGGTAAATGCTGATTTAGCAACTTTGAGGCATCTGTAGTAAATAAACAAATCCAAAGTTTATTTCCACGGATAAAATTGCAATTCATTCATGAACACATTGTCAAGAAAGTCGGGAAGTAGGCCGACTCATCAACCTGCCGTATGCAAATTTCATTAGCCATATTATGGGATGGAAGTCAATGGAAGTCTTACCGCGACGAGGGGAACCTGATAAAAACCATCAAAATCTCAGTCAATTTGATCGTTTTTCATGAATCAAGGCCATGTTTATAAAAGATTGTATTCATTTGTTGATAAGAGTAAAAATACTTGTGAGTTTTGGTGAAAAAAACGATGTTTACTGAGCAAAGATTGTGGCCTAAATTTTAATGTTTACATCGGCGAACATCCATGAGGTGAAGCTGGCCTGACGCCAACTTCATGACTTGTTGGTTCTTTTCTCCCGAAAGCAATTGTAAAATGATCATGTTCAATCAAGTCCAGTGCACAATAAAAACTTGCATGCATTGCTGCTGCATCGAGAGATGCTGAAGATATTCGCACAGCGAACATTTCGCCCCAAATTCGCAACAGAATCGCACAGAAATCGCCTCACATTCGCCCACAAAACATGACCGACAGCCAGCGCGAATTTCAAAATCGGACACGGACGTGCGAATATATTCGCACTGAAATCGCGACCGAACGAATTCGTATGTGCCTATTCGCAGCAGCACATGCGAAAATATTCGCCTGTAATTCGCACGGCGCGAATGTGTGCGAAATTTGGACAAGGTCCCTTAGTGAGAACTAGCTCAGTGTGATGGGGGCATTAGGGTTCTCACCCGACTTTACACTTTAACCCCAGTCTATTCTCAAACCTTGCAGTAGTACTCAGATGAGCTGCTCATTCAGCGCTACAATCTGAGCATTTCTGACCGGTACCCATTTATACTGGGTGGAGAGAGGGCCAATAAGGCAAAGAGACTTACCTAAAGTCTCACCCCACAGTGGGATTCGAACCTGGGACCTTTTGACTGCTAGTAGGAGACCCGAACCACTACACCACCGAGGTCTGCATGAGGAAAGACTGCATGACCATCTCGACAAACATGAAACAGTCATGTTTTTAGTACTCGGATATTGCGAAACACACGCCGCTTTGAAAACCTTTCCCCATCTCATCCTATGACAATCCTCGGACAGCCCTTAAGCCTTCATCTCAAATTTCATACCACACATTCTGACGTCCAATATATCTGCAGAGATCGCCATTCAAGTCTACGACACAGAAATACCACTTCTCCGATAGGAGACGGACAGTATGACAGAAATCAAATAGGAAATACTGCTTCCCTCGGTATGTCTCGATGTCAATATCAGGAAACCGACAACCCAAGAAAGCACGAAAACATCTCATATTGGAGGCATTTTTTCCTGTTATGGATTTTCGCCTCCCAAATATCTTCTTTATGTGGCCAATGCGTGTCATGAGGCGACTGCATTCAAAGCTGGCTCACATACCAACAGTCATAAATATGGCAAAAAAACTCAAATGCATCTTGAATTGAACTTGTATGCGAAAGCACTAAGTCTGATGACTGGCGCTAAGTTCAGATCAATATGAGCAATCACAGCTCGAGCTTCAAATCGCAGGATTAGGTGGAAAAAATACGACCAGACAAGCCCAAAGTAGGAGGTGTATTCTATACCAGGAAAGAGAGGCTTAATGTCAAATGCTACCAAGGAAAGATGAAAGGGCAGTCCTGGCAGTTCCTAAGATGAACAGGAACCTCACTATTGAGGACACATTTGGGACAGCCCGGGGTGTCCTTAATAGGAGCTGTCAGCGAGTTGACCACTAGGTGTCACTAGGGCCCAATTCAATGCATCTAGCGGACCCAGTCATTATCGATCGAGCAGCGATCATAATAGATTTCCTGTACATTTGGTCCGCTAAGACTGTGCTGCCATCTGTTAGCAATATGCACGGCTGACTGCTCCTATTGAGAGGTGTCCCCAATACAGAGGTCAGAATCAACAGATGTGATCAATTTGGTAGTGAGGCCGGTGTCCTTAGTAGAGAAGTGTATTCCTAGCAGAGGTGTCCATTAAGGAAGGTTCAACTTTTAAGTAACACTTGGTGTAAGTCGAGGAATCTTAAGCGACCAAGTATCTTCTGTACGACTGAAAAAGCCACAGAGAGCAGCGCGAAATGTCATGTAGTCTCGATCAATGTGGCTAGTCATACATCAAAATGCCAAGTCAAAGGATTTTTACACCAAATAAACCAGGCCGAGACGCCATCGCGGAACTTAAAAGATCGATTATTAATCGCTGCCCGAGGAATGTACTGACGTCTTAATTGGAATACCAATAGTAACATCTGCTCTGAGATCAGTACAAGGATCAGTGAGGCAACTTTGGCCAAGATACGCGCCATATCGCCATGACATCATCATCAATCAACACCCAGACACCCTCACTTGTCAATAGACGTATAACTTCTGAATACTGTTGCTCGATTAACCCTTTCTGAGTGTGTGGTGGAAGCGCTTCAGACATGCATCAATCCTGCATCAAACATGCATCAGATATGCACTAGAATTACAGAATGTGCCATTTACTTGAGGTAGGACTGGTGAATGTGCATCAAACATGCCTCAATTTTGTGAGGTGTATCTAATGCAATACATCATTCATGCATCACGAATACTCCAGTGTCAGGCCGCTTTTCCACGAGGCGTTTACGGGTGCGGAGGATGAGGCCCACGTGGGTGTAAAAAACCGATCCAACGTATTTCCCTTCAGTTGTTTCACTCGCACCCGTGCCCGCACACGCCTCATGGAAAAGCGGCCTTATGCTCATTTCATGCATCAAGTTCGCATGAAACATGCTGTTTTTAGGAGAGGTGATCCACTGGCTTTCTAAGTGAATCAGACAATACCACAACATAAGCTATCTTTTCCTTGTCTAGGTTCTCTTAACCCAACAATGGGTATCTAATTACAGAACACTCCTCTGAGACCGAATTACTTCAAAAACCAGCAGATCCACAAACAAAGAATGAAAGCGTCTCCACTGTCAGAAACATGTCACATTATCTGGTTTACTTTCTCACTTTTGTTCCCACAGCAACCCAAATCCCAAAGATACTGTTAGTCAGAGTGTTCATTAGTATTCTACTTTTATCCCATTACAAAAATATTGCAGAAATGCTGACACTTTCCTTGGGTAGATTACAGATGATAACTGCAACAATCATGCTCCAATCATGCTGCATTCATGCCTCGGGGCTCTGTAGACTTTCAAGTAGGCATTTTACAGACAAGGTTGACACCAATTACAACCTGTTCATATTAGTCAACTGGTGAGAACGTGACGCTAAAAAAATTCAGTGGAAGTGCCCGAATTGCGTCATCACAGCTGATCAAATATTCATACAACACTATCTGCATGAAAAAAATCATTTTCAAATACAAACTTGACACTCAGGGAGTTTCATTCGGACAAAAATATCGGGAAAATGAAATATGTAACGGACAACTACAGATCTGACAGCTATTCAATCTAAAACAATCTAGGATTTCACTCAAATATGAATCCTAACTTACAACTCTTGGTTTTTATGGAACGTTCCCAGGCATGTTTTGAATTCAGAACCATTGGAAACATGTCAAGATATCAATAGGTGGGAGAGATACATTTTATTACTTTTAATGTCGGCTTTAAGGAACGAAATTCTGCATCTTTTTCAAATAACTCGCAACGTGAAGTGTCTCATTGAGACGCCATCAATAAGAAATGATTCTGGATGAGTGAAGATGGTGTTTATCATGTTTATAAAACTTTGATGGCTTTCATGAGTTTCGTGAAACAGACCCAGGTTTAGTGATTCATCAGTCGGTTGATGATATTCAGAACTTGAAGGCACCACTTCAGGTGTGATTTCTCTCGCACAAGTTAGCTTTTGAGACGTAACTCAGTCGTCATACTAGAAAATTGTGGGTAGTTATTTGGGCTGAAAGGGTAAATGTCGTCCTGGGTATACATGTATACAAAGATTACCCAGGATCTCAGTCTTCACTTAAACAATACCCTGGGTGTAGTTTCGGTAGCCGAACATCACCCAGCATCGTAGTATGACACCTGGATTCTAGGTTGTCTCGCCCGTGGTCACGTGACCGTCTGAAGAATGTCATGGACAGCTACACTCAACAAGTACCGTGGTGCGAGACAGCGAAATTCCACGGGATTTCTAAATAGGACTCGTTCCTAGGCACAGATTGCGGAAGCTGGGTGATGTTCGGCTACCGAAACTACACCCAGGGTATTGTTTTAGTGAAGACTGAGATCCTGGGTAATCTTTATAGCCAGGACGACATTTACCCTTTCAGCCTTATTTGGTCTTGACATAAACCAGCAGCAACCAGGTGATATCACAAGTGATCGTATCGCAAGCGAGCAAAATCGGCTGTTGACGCCAGGTGTGTGCTGGACAGCGATGCGTGGATCTTCTCACCAGCGATGTTCACCCAATATCAAACAATACCAAAGCCGATATTGCCTAGTCTGCGGTGGCTGGTGAGAAGATCGGTGGCGAGTAGATCACTTGCGATATTGCCTGGTGTGCTACTGGCTTTAGGGAAAGTCCGTCGGAAACCAACAATGATGAATTGCCCATTGAGAACCAAACTCACAAGAGAAAACTCTCGTGTGGAGTGGACAAGGGTACTGAATTAAGCCTAGTTTATACTTCGACGCAAGACCATCGGCGTCCGATGCCCGATCAAATCTGGACGCCGACTTCACAGAATTGATTCATAGTCCAGCGTACTTTAGCGACGGCGACCCGTTATGAAATGACTCAAGTAATAACAGCCTCGCGATCGGACGCCGACCAAATCGTATGACGGGGTCGGCGTCGAATGCAAGAACGCGCGTCGGTCCCCGGCGATGGTCGTGCGTCGAAGTATAAACAAGGCTTTAGAAGGACCTCTTGAAGTTCATAGCATTACGGATATCAACAAGTACAGATAGAGGATGAAATAGCCAATGTTGCCATGGACCGATTCATACTAGATTTATAGCCCCTAGAGAGTCATTCAAAGACTACAATATCCTAAATTGTCCCATGCAAAATTACCCAGCATCAACAACATATTGCAATACTCATTGGGGCATGTTTACTAACGAGATAAATGCAATTAAGTAATGAGTATTGGTAATGACATGAAAGTATAGTGCGCAATAGAACATTAACTTGAAGCTGGGTAAACATACAGGCCCGAACTTATAAAAGGTGTTTTTCGCCTGTCTAACTTGGACTTGTTTAAGCCTAAACATTTGTAAGACAACTGTTAGACAAGTCTACCAAAACACTGGTGTTTATCGGAATTTCGAACAACGTAAGGACGTTGGTCTAGCTAGTCAAGTCCAACAGGTGATTAAACATGTATCGCCGACCACACTGCCTTTGTTGAGAAGATTATATAATGAATTGTAAATGGGCATACCTTAGATGACGTCATTTGCGCGGCATTCGTCATATAGGCCTATCTGCTGTTGTGACTGGATGGATAGTACACTCTTAGTTGAAAGTAAATGCCCACTTAATTTTCCTGCATATTTCCTTGAATATTTTTCATAGCCACGTTTTCTTTTCATACAGATAATCTAGGGCCACTGGGACACCTTTTAAGATCATAAAACTTGAAATTATGAATGAATCACAAGCTTAGACAACTGCAAAACAAGCCCCCTGGCATGTTTTGCGATTCCTTTGTTATTTGGACACCGTTGTCTATCTTTGGACGGCAATTTTAGACACGTCTAAGCTGGACAACCTTCTGTAATCGCAGTTTAAGCTAGACGACTGATTTAGACTTGTCTTGGCGAGTTAGACTTGTCTAAGAGATAGACATCCTTTATAAGTTCGGGCCACAGTGTCACCGCCACACTTAAAGCCACACTGTATTGAATTGAGAAAGTCCTTACGTCCTCCGACTAGGTCTTGATTCTTTGAAGTACGTATCGGAATAAGCATTTTGGGGACATTCACAAGGTTATGAGACCTCTACCTGCACCTTCCTAGCAGTTTGAAAATACCATAAAATTCAATACAAGGGAGCTTTAATAGACAGAGCAGTGCAGTTTGAGCATTTACTTATAACTTTGTACAATTTGTAACATATCAAGTGACAGCTTCCAAAATCATAACGTCTTCTACTTAGTCTTTCATTAAATTACATCATCTCGGGCAGTTTCCATGTCTTACACGACACAACAGCGTACTACAGGCAGATTTATCTGACAATTTTATGATCATCTTATGAGAATATCACAGTACAAAACCATTTCTATTCCACACCAAACATTGCGTGGCCATTCTAATGGATCAGCACCAACGTACAGCCATGCGGACGGTGAGTTATCGGACATTCAATTCCCAAAACAGTCCCATATCATAGACGGTATATGCCCGCATATGAACACAAGACCATACTGACAGTGAGAGCAGTCCCGGTGGAACCATACACTGTGAGAACATGGTAGACCAGTATCTGTACAGCAAGTACCATTGGATAGAATTGAGCAGTTTTCATGTAATGTGGACATTTCTTCATGATACTTCAGGGACTGCCAGGTGATTACGAAAAAGAACAGAGTGAATCATGAATATAGACTCATAAGCCTCTTTTCCACTCCGAAATTTTTACCAACCATGCTTGGTCTGGACCGAGCGTGGTTCGGTATGATTTCACCCAGTGTAAACAGGTTGGCAATCCGGCTCGGTCCAGGTTGAGCACGGTTCAGTTGAAATTCCGCCAGTCTAAACAGCTAGAGCTACCTAGCCTGTACCTGGAGCACAATGCACATGGGTCAACTCTTTGACCATGGCCTTTACGTTATTGCCGCGAAACCTCCATGGCAACTGGCGCATTTTTGCAGGTGACAGGGTTGGCTTGGCCCCGATTTGTCTCGGTTGATTTTTGTAGTGTAAACGGCCAATCCCGCTTGAATTCAAAGTAGGATCGAGTTCAGCATGCTTCAACCAGGTGTAAAAGCGGTTGTATAGAGTCAAAGAATATGGCATCGAAATGTATTTTCACTATAGTAAATTTCTTTAGAATGAAATAACCAACTCGCAACACTCTAACAGTCAGTCTATCATCTCTGAGAGTGTCCATGAAATAGGTTAGGTCTACTTCATCGGACTGAAATAGACAGTCATTGCTTTCTCTAGCCATACAACTTAAGCAGTCTATATAAAGGAGTAAGAAAATTGAACTGAATTGACTGCAAAGTGCTTTCGTTTGACCACTCAAAAAAAATCAAGCAAGAAAACAAAACTGACCCTCAAGCACGAAAAAAACTGATGAAATAAACTGCTCCAACATTGACCGCAGCCCAACTCAAAATTGCCTCTGTTCCAACTACCACAATAATGGCATCATCATGGTTCCCAGAGTAAAACAATACACTATGAAAGGATACAAGACAAATGGGTTACTTACATGCCTGTACTCCACGATCGCAGTAGCGTCATTTGTATGCAAAACTTGCCACGGACATCAAACCACCAAGGAACTCCGTCTGTAGCTACTCATGTTAAACACTTCGTCATTGTCGACCGAACATAACCAAATCGAAAGACGTTTTTATATGTCGTACTCCCAACTGTTTAGCCAAGATCCAATGGGACAACGTCTATTACGCTGTTAGTAACGTTTAGCGTGAGCCGAGAGCATTTTCCAATTTAATCACTAATTTGAAAGACTCGGGCTACGTGACGGTCGTACATACATCTTGAGGCTACGGTGTCCCCATCTAGGGTGACTCTCTCCCCTGCAGTGCTGGGCTCAATGAGGATGTTATAGTTGGAGGACTTCTCAATGGCTTGCGGAAATTGTGACTTTATCTCATTTCTCCATTGCTATTAACTGTGGGCTGATGGAAATAAATGGTTTAATAAGAATTCTGTTGAGGTGGACCACGTTTCATACTTCCTCATCATCCAGTAGGTGGGACCAAGAATTTTTGATGGGAAGGAGCAAGGTGCGTCAAGGTGAAGGTCACGTAATGGGGTTGAAGTCACACACACTCCACTTGCGCCGACGACAAAGTGTACCATGTGGGCTGACAACATCCTTTGCCGTCCAATATGGTGGATTTAGACTTATCACTTGACGCGATGACATCACATGCACGCTCTCTTTTGGGAGAGACAAGAACAAGGCAATTTGAAAGCACCAAATAGCCTACTGGTATTCAGCCTTGTTAATGTCAGGGGCCGTATGCATAAATATTTCCCTTATCTTTTGTTTGGAAAAATAGTTTAACCCTATCGTTGCGGGTGACGTGCTGTGCACGTCATGGCACATGCGCAGTCCAGTATGGGTGACGTGCAGGGCACGTCATGCACAATGTGTTTGATGATTGGTTTTGGTGCCGTTGGGGGAATGGCGCCACTGAAACTGCCAGAGCAGCATGGGATGTGGCAGGTACAAAATAGCTGCCGCAGCGAAAGGGTTAAGGGAAATTTTCACTTAAGATGTTTTGTGGATACGACCCCTGGTGCTTTCCAACTTGACAGAAAGTTATCTCCTCAAACCAATTTTCTGCATCTTGAAACAAAGTTCCCGCTGAACTTCTCCGTTTGGAAACCTTGGTAAAACCTTGGCGATAATGTGCCATGTTACAAAGGACGAAGTAATTTGTCCAACTCATTCCCCATTCTAACTACTAGAACTAGTTTACATCTCAATTTGGTTACCATTAGTCAGTTTCCTGGCAACCGTCTTGGAGAGCACTAAATTAGAAGAAATTACTGGTAAGATTTTATTCAACAATTACAGGGGACCAATGCCAGAGTAATGACAAGGCTATATATGACACATCGAGTTACAAGTAGAAGATATGGTTACAAAAGCAGATATTACCAGTAGGCGAGGATTTAAAAGCACGATTCTTGAAAGGCAGAAGTTAGATGAATACATGGCCTTGGTTTTAGCACTTACTGTTATAAAATAAGACATATTGTTCATGACTTCAGCTGCTGAAGAGGGGCGTAGGTTGAGCCCGGGGGTTGAGCGTGGATTCACAAGATTTGATGAAGGATTTTGATGGCAAAAAGGTGTGTTCCACCAAAACCATATTCAGGGGCAGTCTCTGCAAGCCTGGCTTCAATGCCTTTCAATAGCCCCATTTACACAGGAATTTTCTCCAGGCCGAGCATGGTTTGGTACATTTTTGCCCAACGTTTGGCATTGTAAATAGGTCGGGCCAGCTTGCCCTGGTACCGAATGGCAGTGTAAATGGCCAGGAATTTCAAAGTGAGCTCGGTCCAGGTCGAACTTGGCATGTTTCAACCGGGCTACTGAAAAAGGTCTAAAGAAGCGTCACAGAAATCTCTCACGTGAAGCATTCTCCCACACAATTTCTGTGTGGAGGCTTCATTGAAATACCATTGAAGCCATTGGCTTTTTGTGGGAAACGTACATGTACCGGAATCCGGTTTACTGTTGCACCTCAAAGCTAAGCCTACATCGGCCTTGCGACTGGAAGCAACTGAATGCAAGAGTCGCTATCGATGTTTGCGTTCCATGCACATCGGTTACGACAGGTCATTGCGGCAACAAGTGGCACAATCCAGTCTTCAATCTGGAGCGTGCACATCGGACAGGCAATGCTACTGAATGCTACACGGAAATTGTCGATGTCTTCCATCGGACCACTCGGGAGTCATGTGATAAACATTCACGTGACCAGGTGTGCTCCACAAACGAGGAAATTCATTGTCAGCACGCGTACATCGGAAGCAACTGAAGACGACTAGAAGCAACTGTCGGCAATGAGTAGAAGAACATGAGCAACTGGCTGGAACTAGCGGCAACGGTCGGCAACAGCGTTACTGGTGCACGTACATCGGCCTGTTTGAGCATCTGATCAGTTGCTGGTTCCAGGTAGTCGCCAACCGTTGCCGGAATCGCCATTGCCGGTAGTTGCTTCCAGCTGCAAGGCCGATGTACGCTAGGATTAAGTCACCTTTAAGCAGCTTTCCTGTCAAGCAACAAGATGCATCTCAATCACATTCTCACAAAGGACTAAAACCTACTCCCGGCATTCCGAGCACCTACGTTTTTTACAACTGATTCAAAACCGCTACACCAGATTTTCATTTCCTCCGAGGCAGGAGAATTCATTTGAATGCGGTACATGCCATCATAATCCATTGAAATTACTACAATCATATTTTTTTTTCTAATTTCCACCTTCTCCTCAAAATGCAACTCCTCAGTTGGAAGCCTTGTTTGAGTCTTTTCCCCATGAAAATTAATTTTGCAGTAAGATTTTTTCGGAGTCCTTTTGAAGTTCATATCTCCTGACGGAATGAATCACGAGGACGAACGAACGTCTTTCAAAAGAATACGTAATTTTTGCAAATTTCATGAATTATTAAAAAGCAATAAAGAGGTCTGATGGAATTTGTTTTCATTTTGTAGAAGATCACTCGAAACAGCACCGTCATTTTCAGAGAGCTCGTGAACAAGTTTGAGGAGTTTGAAAACCGACACGTGCATCTGACGGGAAAAGTCGATCAATTCTGCCGGCAGTGAATGGATAAAAGAGGAATTTTTCTCCATACAGTCGAGTTTTGTTTTCATAGCTTCCAGTCTGAAGTATTTCTGACCCGATCAATGGGTAAAACCGACTGGGAACATAACCCAGTTAGCATTACTGGGCGTCGTATCAATACATCAGTGCTAAAAAATATTGATTCCTTCTTCAATTCCCGCCTCGCACTTTACCGCAGACGGACATTATTAGATCTCCAGCACTGACACAAAATCCCTGTGGTTAGCACGACTTTTTACCATCAGATCATTTACTTTTGAAAGCGACTTGGTCGGAGGAAGAAATCCTCCCAAGTAACAACGGGACAACTGAATTCAGCGGACTTGGACTCGGACCTGTAGGAATATTGAAGAAATGCGATCTTTATGTCTGTCTCAGCAACCTATTTATTTTTCCTGCCCTAATTAAGCCTAGCGTACATCGGCCTTGCGACTGGAAGCAACTACTGGCAATGGCGTTTCTGGCAACGGTTGGCGACTACCTGGAACCAGCAGCAACTGATCAGATGCTCAAACAGGCTGATGTATGTGCACCGGCAACGCTATTGCCAACCGTTGCCGCCAGTTCCAGCCAGTTGCTCATGTTCTACTCGTTGCCAACGGTTCCTTCTAGTTGTCTTCAGTCGCTTCCGATATACGCACACTGGCAATGAATTTCCTCGTTTGTGGAGCACACCTGGTCACACGTGATGGAATTCAGAGTGGTCGATCAGAAGACATCGACAATTTCCACGTAGCACTCAGCATGTTTAGTACCAGTGCCTGTCCGATGTGCACACTCCAGATTGAAGACTGGATAGCTTGTAGGCCTATCTCAACAGAGGTCACGACACTTGTCATCAATGGACAACCTGCAACAGAGCTACTCATCAGCAAAACATTTGAGAAGCCGCAGACCGTTGCTCCAGTACAATATGCTCGCCTACCACCACCTAACCTTTCCTTCCACTCTCTGTAAAGGTCACAGCGCCACAAAATACTTTATTTTTTCCCAATAGACAGTCCTCAATTGCAGGACGCCGACAGCGTAACCACTGATTCAACATTAAATAGACTCCGCCCCCTTGGGACATCGCGAAGAGACGGCAACTCTTCATTTTATAATTCATTGATTTTTTCCAAACAGTTTCAAGATCGCACAACATGTTCAATTGGTTTACTTTGATCAATCTTTCATAATTGGTAAAATAACTAAATTGGGATGGGGCATCGTTTTGAGTTGAGTAATGGGTTGCTCAATGTATTCAGATCAAATGAAAGCTGCAGGCAACCAAAGATTGCCTCAAATAACCGAGTTGAACTTCACAGAATGTAGTTATGGAAAATGGTTTTAAAATATTAATTGCGTTTTGAAGGGAGTAAGAAATAAAAGTGGAAAATAAGAAGCGGGAAATTTTATCATTTTGCACAAATTTTTCAATTTCTCAAATTAGGGGTAGAATTTTTTTTCCCATTTTGAGAAATTGTCTTAAAATGACATGACATTTTGTGTGATTTTTTGGGTGATATTTCTCAAAATGGGAAAAAAATTACCCCAATTTGAGAAATTGAAAAATTCGTGCAAAATGTCCCACTTCTTATTTTCCTCTTTTATTTCTTACTCCCTTGTTTCTGCTAGTTTCATTTTGTTTCTAGTTTCATTTTGAATTTAGGAATAGTAATTCCAAAATTTCCGCCATTGTATGCCAGCATATTGGGTTGATACCCAACATACGACAGAAAGGCGTTAAAAAAGTTAACAAGATCACAGAAATATTTGAAATAATTTTCAACCTACTCGGAGAAATAAGCCCTTTGACGAGATCAAAAGAATATGATGCTGCCCAAAAAGCAGATTATACTCAGCCTTTAACAGAATGGAGACAACTTTAGCTTGGCTCCATCCTCCCACACCAGGGTTTCTCTCTCGCTCCTTTTCCAGCATACAAAGAAGAGTGAGAAAGAAACCCTGCCATGGGAGGATGGCTTGGCTCATAAATATGTTAACTGAGGGAGATCACATGCCACTTTTAAAAGAAATCCCGTGTCAAGTTTAAAAGCAATATGTTGAAAAATCTGATGGGATGTTGACTCTGACCTCGCCCCCAGGCAACAGGCTCCACGGCGAAAGCAGCAAGGAAGGGCAGAAACCATGATGATGGAATCACATAGGATATGACAGTGTCAGTAAGAATACTGGATGGACACAGTGTCCGTGCTTGACACAGCCTGTGTCAAGCACGGACACTGTGTCCATCCAGTAGGCAAAAGCAGATCCAGGGTTCCTGCACATTTTCCTGAGTAAAATTCCATGATATTTCAATGATTTTCCAAGGCAAAAATTTTCAAATTCCAAGACACGTTTCGGCAAGCACGCTGCTGTCAGGTGGCTGCTGGAGGCCGAGAGGGGCCAGGAGTCGAGGAAGTTTTTTAGCTACTGGTGCAAAAATAAAGGGCAATCAGTTTTTTATACACAAAAAGTCAAAATTCCATGGTTTTCACAGACTTCATCAGCAAATCACATAATTCCATGACTTTCCAGACATGGAAAACACTCTTATAAAATTCAAAGATTTTCAATGGTATTCAAGAGCCGCGGGAACCCTGAGATCACATGAATTCTACTGTTGTTCCATCTGAGCAGAAGCCAAAGCATTACTGCCCTGGTAAGTACAGAAGAGGCCATTTCAAGCTACTCATATTCCTCACTTAATGGCTGGGGTCTTTTACTTGCCCTTGCAGCGACACAAGGTACAAAGCACCACGGCTTACTGTCCCACGCGACGAACGTGAAGAGCCAGGGATTAATCCCATAATGGCCTGGGCTGGATTCAAATCTACTTGTACTCATGTTCCTCACTTGGATGGGGTCTTTTATTTGCCCTTGCATAGGTACAAAGTACAATGCACCACGGCCTCCTGCTCCATGCGATGAACACATAGAGCCAGGGATGCTTAATCCCATATGGCCCAGGCTGGATTCGAACCCGGGACCTGCTGCTTGCTAAGTGGATGTGCTAACTACATGTACAGGCGCCTCTCCACGTGAGAATTTTCTTGCAGAAGTTGGCTCACAATGGGCAATTCACCATTATTTGTTTCTGACGGCTTACGCTGAGACCAATGACACAAACAACTGCTCGTAGTTGAGTTGCCCATAGAGAGCCAACTTCTGCGAGAAAACTGTCAAGTGGAGCAGCGCCTTACTATATAGGCTATCAGGACTCTTTGCTAAAGGTAGAAAAGACACACATACAACAGCTTGATGTACAACTTCAGACTTGAAAATCACAAGAAAGTTGAGTCGCACTTTGACAATCACTTGAGTGTATTGCACCATACAAAACAAGAGCTCCGACAACAACACTGCTTGAAAGAACTTACCTGCGGGACTTCCAGATCAAAACCATTTAGAGGCAGCAAGTAATCCTACACAAAGCCAAACAAGTCCATCATACAGAAATCAACAACACCCAGTCACCGTCATTAAAGTTTGATGAGGCAGAGCTGCATTACATTGTTTACCAAACGCGATGTAACGATTTAATGAGATGGAATTGAAACAGAAGCTCCACTCCAAACCCGATAGGTTGCTTGTCAGATACGGAATGCAACGCAACCAGGAACGGAAGTCATCTGAAATTTAGTGTTGCTGGTGCAGTCTCAGAGACCATTTCCTTGGATACGCTTCTAAACTACAGAGAACGTTCTTAAAGCTACTCAGAAGGCTGCAACTCTGATAAACCTCAGGGCTAAAGCCTTGTCATGAACACAAACTTGAAGTTTGGCACTTCACAGCTTGACAAAGTCAGGCAGCACTTCCTTGGGAACACATCAACTACTGAGTCCAAGCCTTCCGTAAGCCACTTGAGAACTTGTACTGCTGATAAACCGCAAGGCTTAATCCTAGTCGCACAAATCCGACTGCTCGCGTGTCGATGCATCCAGTGACGAGACGAAATTGAGACTCCACAAGTAGCGTTTCAGCTGCGGAACAGCCGTGGTTCACAAGATACCGCTCACATGATCATTCCCTGCCCGTCACCAACACAATACGCACCACATAATGATGATACACTGATCTGATGGCCCTCATGAGACACGTCGGGATCCAATTGCGCATTTGGCATTCAACGGCGTGGTAACGATGTATACTTTTATATCAATAATCGATAGACTTAGCCTAGATTTTGTGGTTGGAAACTTTGTTTTCCGTCAGCAACTGAAAGGAGTGAAGCACAGACCTATTGTTTGCTCTGGAAGACGCAGCAGCATACAAGGAACAGTTTCAATGGGGTTGGTATGCAAGGGCGGATCCAGTTTTTTTGCAGTGGGTCTGAAGATGGTGACCACAGATGGTCGTTGAAGGTGGGCGCCCATGCTGAAGGGGTCGGGGGGGTTCTCCACCAGAACATATCAAGAGGACAAATTGTGGTTGCTGAGAAATGGGGTGGGTTGTAGACCCTCCTGATCTTTGCCTGTTGTTGGGGGAGGGGTGAAGATGGTAGCCACAGACGGTCTTTGAAGTTGGGCGCCCATGCTGAAGGGGTCTGGGGGTTCTCCACCAGAACATTTTATTAACAAATCTGTGACCGTGAAATTCTGGAATTTGGAGCAAATCATTGAAATTCACCGCAGATTTCAATGTGTGTAGCACAGGGCGCCCCCGCCCTTTTCCCAAATCTTGGATCCGCCCCTGCCCCCACCCCCGTTTCNAACGCCGCCATCTTGAACCTATTAGGCCGACAGTCCTCACGTCGGGAATTAATTTCCTATGAATTGCTGCCTTCGAGGGCACAGCCAACTGCAAATCTAGGCTTATCTAAAGGTTGTAATCCACAAAAACATGGAAACTTGTAATTTGGAAATTGTGAATTTTGCAGGCCGTGAATTTATTTTTTGTCTCATTTTTGACTGCTGTGACTAATTCCCTTTAACAATATATTTAGTATTCAGTATTTAGTATATCAATATATGTGACCCTCCGCAGCAAAACCAGTCGCATCTCAGAAGGACGTGAGCCGCAACGAACTAAGATGACACCAGGAGAGAATGGAAGAAATACATGTAGATTATTTCAGATTTCATAACAGACGGACAATATTGAAAGTGACAAACATTTGGTCTCAACCTGCCAAGCTGGAGCAACATGTGACTGTTTTTGCTGTGGAGGGTCACATTAGTATTTAGTATTCAGTGCTTGAGGACTCAAAAAGATGCCATTCTACCAAAAGTGCACCTTGAACCCCTGGACGAAGAGGGCCGACAGACACGACAAGCTCGAGCAGCAGAATGCCACTACCAGGATTTCAACGAAATCTAGAGAACAATTATTAAGTGGGGAGTTCACATTTTCACCCCCACAGCAATGCCGCACTTCATGCTAGTTATCGGATTTGTAGATTTCCAATTTTTCATTCACACTTCTTGAAACTTAACGCCCCCAAAGGCATGATCCAAACAAGCGTGACTAACATCATCAAATGTGTATTTTTCTTAAAAGATTTCATTTTGAGATTCAATCGTGTCTCGAGTAAAAGAAAGATAGTGATCAATGAGGCAAGTGGGACGGTAAAGAAAATCACACACACTCTGAGCAAGTAATAGATTCAAAGTTCAATTAATTTAAGACGGGCCTCAGAGAAAAAGGAAGAAAAATGGAATCCCCTTCTGCTCTACTTGACAAGCTCTAACACAATATCGACACAGAGTGAAGCTGGACTGAGTCACGACACATGTGCCATCTTCTTGGTACGGGGCCTGAAACTACCTCCTTTGTTGACCATTTTCCATTGCAGGGACAGGTACGGCCCCATTTCCCAGGATGCCCAAGTGCGCAGGGACGGGAACGGCCCCGTTTCCCAGGATGCACAAGTGCGCAGGGACGGGATCGGCCCCATTTCCCAGGATGCACAAGTGCGCAGGGATGGATATGGCCCTCATTTCCCAGGATGCACAAGTGCGCGGGTACGGGTACAGGCCCAGGCCCCATTTCCCATGATGCAAAAGTGCAGGTACTCTGTCATTGGTGAACGGATGAAGGCACAAAAACATCAAACAATGCAATGGTTTCCATAAAAGCCACCAGAAATTCCTATATCGTGAGATCCCCTATTTGAGAACGGCTGCATGCAAACTGATCAATGTTTTAGTAGCTGTTAGGAAAACACACACAATCAATTCCGTTAATATCTATAGACAACCAGGCTATTAATAATTCAGGCAGGCACTCTGAGCAGTGGTTTCCTTACCCCCTGAAACATGGGCATCCAAGACGGCTGAAAGAACAAGAAAGCATTGGTTGACCAAAACACCAAACTGCTGAGACATTTCTGACCTCCAATGGGAAAAGGCTAATCCCAATGGGAAAAGGCCAGTTCCAATGGGAAAAGGCTAGTTCCACTTGTGATCAGCAGTCTACTAAAGTAATAGCTTTCTCATGTACCATCATAAACAGCGCAGTGTAAAGTCTAGCTGTTATCTCTATCACCATACCCCTTTGATTCAAGGTACAGATACCACCTTGAACCATTGGAGGGAAGTAGATTTGCTTTTGTCGCAAGAACAGTTGCCGAATACTGAATCATACTTATTGGACAGCTCTCATTCACGCATCCAGCTAGGCTGAAGATGAATTGATGAACAGGTGAAAACTATCATGTAGGCTATAATCACACCACATGCTTCATATTCCATTTTTCTCACACAATCATCGATTTTACCAGATCTTTCCCACTGCTGACAACACATATCTGATTGTGAACGTGTAGGCCTACTATGAATATATCATATTTAATAATTTGAGATGTATGTGCTTCAAAAAACGGGGATAGATGAAGGAAGGGGGTCTTCTTTCCAACCCAAGATACATGTAACCCCCAAACAACACAGTTTTCATGCAAATTTAAGGACAGGGTATTGATCCGTGGTAGACTCGAGGAGTGCAAGCAGCATGTGCCCCCTCAAACAAAACCCTGAATTCATCTTCAGTCCCCCTCCCAGGCAAGGTCCTTGCCTCCCCAGGGGTCAAAAGTCAGCACAGTCCCCTTTTTTAGGCAAGCCCCTTGCCTACCCTGGGGCTAGTAAGCCAGCAAAATCTTCTTTCTAGGCAGGCCTCCCACCATCCCTGGAGTCAGCAAGGCAGCACTGCCCCCTTTCTGGGCAAGCCTCCCCCCTCCCCAGGGGCCACCAATTCTTCAGAATCCTCGAACATAAGAAGAGAAGTTCTCCAAGTTACCCATTCAGTTCAACAAACCAGAACTGATTTCCCTCAGGTCCTTGACGTCTGACTACAATTGTGTCTTACCTCCAAAATCTTGACGGCATTGAAATAGAATATATTTAATCCAATAACTCCAAGAACCAGCTCCGAGGAACTTCCTCAATCCAATTGACTCTTTTGATCAATTCTCACACATCCAACCCCTCAATTGGACGAGTGGCCGCAAAACGCAAATTTACAATTTCCACGTAAATCTCAATAGAGTCACTGAAATCAAAATTGAATTTCTCCGCGTCTCTCGTAACAATACCAAGGGATCAAAGCATCACAATTAAGTACCGAACATTGTCAATTTCAGCATCCCAATTGAGGCAGAGAACCAGAGCAATCATCCAAAGACTGAAATGAGCAGATACCAAACGCTCCAGACTGTTGTAAGTTCTTGTATCAAACCTTTGCAGAGTGAATATTGTAGCAGTTGGAAAATCCCACACAACACCACGTGAAATGCACATGGATTAAAAGTGCACAGCTGTTAGGCCTATTTCAGTGTAGTCATACACACGAGTGTATGTAAATACAGTTGTCTGCACTACACATCATCAACCACCTGTTACGGACGCCAGACAAGCTATCAAATAAGAATTTCCTGCTGTTGCTGGCTCAGGCCCAATCTCTATTTTAAATGCTAGCATTCCTGAGGATGCCATGAGGTAAGTAGGTACCAACAACTCTAAACACAAAACATAACTGAGAAAGACCATGGAGAGACCAACTTCAATTGAGATGGTATGTTGCTTTCCACTTCAACAAGTTGATACGGTATGTTGATTTCAATCTTCAACCACTTGAATGGGTAACTTCTTCTTGCGTCACCCCTTTGCATATTGCCATGTAGGCCAGCTTAGGGCAGTGTAAGCTCAGCGTAGTTGGTACGCCGCACTACGCACCTCTACGTAGGTCTGGTGTGAAAGGATCAGTGTGGGTTCAGGGACTACACCGATCCTGCACATAGCAACATTTATTTCATGAGTACGCAGCCTAATTTCGGTGTACTTGGTACGCCGCACAACGCAACTCTACGCAGGTCCGGTGTGAAAAGGGCTTTAGAGTTAAAGAAAATAGCAGAATTGCAAGGACAGAGCCCACAAGGTGCAATGACATGAAAGAGAAACACCAATAATCGGTCAATCTCAACTCCCAGAAGGAGAAAGACTGTCTCATTATCAACTCAAGTATAAGAGGTTACTGAGGAGAACAAGAGAAGCAATAAGGTTGTCTGGTTCTTCACCACAAGCTTTGGTATCTTTGTTGAAACAGACAAGGTCAGCCATCCTCAAAACCAACACTTTGTCAGCGAGTGTGTCGTATGAATACCAATAAACTGTCGATCTCAAGTCAAGGAAGGAACAAGTAACATCCACTTCTCTGCCTGATATCTGAGGATATCTCTGAGGTTACTGAGGAGAACTGTCAGAGGTAAGATTGGCAGGCGTGTTGAGGAAACTGAATAGATTCTACCTAGAACTTGTCCTTCTCTCTGGTTTTTGCTCAGATCAAAAACAAATCTGTATTTTGCACTGGAATGATGCCATGCCGTTTTGCCTGAAGGCACTACTCAACACGAGAATAAGTTAGGTGTGCCTTGACTGGGGACACAAATGACTACCGTTATTGCTCTGTAGTCGAGTTGCCCGTTGAGAGCCAACTCTTGGGAGAAGACACTGTTGTGGAGCAGTGCCTTGAAGAGTGCCTCTCTATGGTTGAGTTGCCCATTGAGAGCCAACTCTTGGGAGAAGACACTTTTGTGGAGCATTGCCTGAAGAGTGCCTCTCTATGGTTGAGTCGCCCATTGAGAGCCAACTCTTGGGAGAAGACACTTTTGTGGAGCATTGCCTGAAGAGTGCCTCTCTATGGTTGAGTTGCCCATTCAGAGCCAACTCTTGGGAGAAGACACTTTTGTGGAGCATTGCCTGAAGAGTGCCTCTCTATGGTTGAGTTGCCCATTGAGAGCCAACTCTTGGGAGAAGACACTTTTGCGGAGCAGTGCCTTCTGGAGCAGTGCCTTGAACAGTAAATCCCACAGATGTTCTGCACCTTTAGGAAAGGTCATTCAACAGAAAGAATACTAAAGGGTCTCCGTAACTGAGACCGTAAGGGTCCTCAAGAAAGTGCTGGCAACTTACGAGACTTCTACTAACCTAATGTATCTGGTTTCGTAACATACTTCATGAGAAAGAGTGATCGTTCAACAAACATACGAAAGTGGGCTGTCATCGTGTCAATGACAACAGCCAGTCAGAATGCACCAGGTTTAGCCACTCCAGCCCCGCGACCTACTCATGTCAAGACGGCAGAATGGCCTCTTAGGACTAAAAGGCACCCACCTTTCCATCTTCAGTGAAAGGTTATGAAGAACCAGCAAGCTAAGCTAAGCCAGCCTGGAATACCAATAGTACATTCAGCTTCCATTTTCGAAAGGGGTGAGTCTATCCAACTTGATGGAGCCATATCTTAAGTCCACTAAATAGTTTCGGAAAGTCCGAAGTACAGTACTTGGCACAACTGACCTACCTTCCGCGCCGTGTACCATCCGCATACCACATGCGGCATCATGCACGTACCGGCCTCGTATCTTCCGCGTACGTCACGTGGCACCTCGGAAGGCGGCATATGAAGACGTAACGTCATTTGTAGGGAGGTCACGTGGAAAAGACGCGTGACATGCCCGTACCATACGCAATGAAGTGGAGCATACCTTCCGCCTGAGCTCCGTAATTACTCAGAGAGGACATCATCACCCACATCCTTTGCACTTACGAGTTACGGCTACTGTCTACGATGCTAGAATTTGTGACGAAAGCGCTGTTGCTTCCTGAGTAGCATTTAATTGAGGAATCATTCAAGGATGATTGGTGTTATTGACACTGTCTTCATCGCCATTCCATTCAGCGATCAATTATGCTGAATCATCATTTGGCGGACATGAGTGAAATCGTAGACACCGTCTTCTAAGGAAACTACAGTAGGATTTTATGCAATTTTTTAACAGGTCATTTATGCAAATGAGAGACAAAGTTAAATAGTTGAAAAGTTGTGTCCTGCACCTCAATGACAATACTTTTTATCACAATGCTGTAACTCTCTCCACCCCCTTTGTCATGAACTTTGAAGCAAGGGATTGTCACAGGTGTAAGAACTCCCCCTCAGGGGAACGGATATCTCATCATGGTATATTAGTGGAAAATAATGAGCTTATTTGCCAATATTTATAAGTTTTTGTCCTCATTAGCTACGGGAACGGGTACTTTTCTCATTCTGCTGAGTCGATATTCAATTGTGGAACCAGCACTTCATCGGTTTTTGTACCCAAGACCCCGGCGGAATGATGATGTCTAATGATCTAAGATTACAATGAATAGCCCATGAGTTTATATTCTTGCCATTACCACTAAGTAGCGTTAGAGATCTTGAGATATTGGGGTTGTAAGAGTGCAGCCTATGGCGCAGTTTAGGAAGAACAAGGTATAAGATTATAAGAACGGCTACTTTATTGCAGACCAACCACTCATCTAGAAAAAGCGTGAACAAGTTTCAATTACAGGTGCATGATGGGTAATTGTGATAAATCGTTCACAGAGAGCGACATAATAAACCGCGACACGAACCAGATCCAAAAGTTGTTAATTCACCGCCAATGACTGACGCACCGTTTAGCAAACGTAAATTACACCACCAATACAACTAGCCACGCGACATATTTGGGCGAGTTCTTACCAATAATCCGAAGATTTGTCTTGGGTGATTAGCGGTGGTGATTCCAGCAAATCAAGACGCAATCTGCAACTGCATCAAATCCACGCAAAGAAATCAATAAATTGTTTTCAGTGGCTGGAGAGCAATCGAAGAACGTGTAATCAGGATGTGCCAAGTTCAACTTTTTCTGCTTCTACTTGATTCGTTCGGCGATAAAAACAAACGGAACGAGATTACCGTAATTCTTACAGACAACAGTAATGTGAGTTTTGGCTTCTTGTGAAACAGTTCCAGGAAATGATTGCCAATCATGCAGAGACTGAAGAAACTGGAATTATCACTAAGGAGTTTTTCTCCACATTGTAACATAATTTGGCAAGCAATCCCGTTGCTGATTTTCTCTTCCTGAAAGTGTTTTGGTTCGGCCTTGATAAGAAACTCTTCAGACAGATTGTTTTCCGCCAAAGATAGCTGAGCCACTGTACGTCGTCGAATTCTTCAGTTGGTGACCGATAAGAAATAGTTCTTTTCCAAGTCCTTTTCTACGAGGATTCAGAAGGATATCCAACATAAAGCACAAAGAACGACACACAAAATAATATAAAAGGAAACGTCGTCTCCAAGTTTCGCAAACTTTCGACCCCAAGCGGGGTGTTCCTCAGGCATTTTCTAGTCGAGTTACCGGTACCTCTTCTGGTAGCTCCTCAGGCACTTTCTAGAGGTAGCTCGACTAGAAAGTGCCTGAGGAAGACCCTGGTTGGGGTCGAAAATTTGCGAAATTTGGAGACGACGTTTCCTTTTCTATGAGGATTCAGAAGGAATTACCTTACCGCTGATGCCCGTTTCCACGACAGTGGACTCCGCCGTGGTTTGCGACAAGCGGTGCAGTTTTCCAGTTTTGGATAATCCTTCGATTGTTTTACAATACATGGCCTGTCAATTATCTCAATGCCAGTGAAAACTGCTCCCTTTGCTGCAAAACTGCGGCGGAAGTCGCTGAAGTGGAAACGGGCATTTACGAAGATATAGGGCCATATTCATAAAGGGTGTTCAGCCTAATCAGCTTACAAATTCTGCATTACACAGGGGAAAGCCCTAGAAAACTATTGTCTGATGTCTGTTTGGTTCTTCACCAGAGGCGTTTACCCGCAGGATAATCACACGCATCCAACTGTTCTGTGTCTAAGTCCAAGAGGACAAAGGAAATGTTGAACGATCAGGCAGGCTTGTCTAGAATTTGGCTTTAGACATGTTAGAGTTAAGGAGGCTTCTAGAATACGGGCCAAAGAGTAGTAATCATGGTAATGCAGAGTGCCAAGTCTCTCTGCAAATACAGAAGTCTGCAATGCTCGTGGTGCACTCCCACGTCAACATGATCAACAACATATCCACGACCCCAGGGAAAACGCTTCCAAAACCAATTAATTTTTTGCCCACATAGTTCTATTAACTGTCATTTCCAGAACACAGATATGCTCACACAAGACCTCACGACCCCTTTTTTCTCCCAATATGGCAGCCTTTTTCCGCGGAGAATTGATGGGGCATGCTGGTATAGTGAGATTCGTTGACGAAACAGTGTCCTGGGTGTCATTGTTAGTGGAAGAGTTATCTCCAAACAGCAAAGCAGGTTCTTGATTGAAGACTTTTATCCTAGTTGTCAAAAGAGCACAACTTGCCATCGGCTCCCCAAGGTATCATCCATAATACAAATGTGTACAATGTATGGATTTGTTTGACCCCTATGAAATGAATCTGTGTGTAACTGGGGGCCAGGATTTGTTGGAAACGCTGCAGAACAGCAAGACCTGCACCTTTCCACAATTCGTCAAAAACACAGCAATCAGACAACATGGCATACAAATGTAAGGCTGTCTTAGGAAACCCGTCAGATGTTGCATTTGAGGAAACTGTTAATGGCCTTGGTGAGCTGCACATTTCAATAGCTGAAATGTACTTCGTAACAGGTAAACAGTAGCAGATCAATGCACATGCAATCTGACAGCCCTTGTTGATCATTCA
>NMRB01003599.1:38333-55373 GCA_002633025.1 Notospermus geniculatus | reverse complement strand
CACTTAGACTTAAGTACGTTTATGAATATGGCCCCAGGTGTATAAATGGGTACCGGTCGGAAATGCTCAATTGTAGCGCTGAATGGGCAGCTCATCTGAGTTCTACTTAAAGGTTTCAGCACAGACTGGGGTTAAAGTGTAAAGTCGGATGAGAACCTCTAGTTGATATCAGACTATAAAACCAAACTTTTAACTTTTTTTTACTATAGACTGCCCCCCCCCCGTCCTAACAATTTTACATCGGACTTTTGCATATGTCACGACCGGTCAAATGGAGGTCACCTTCTATCTGCATTCCGGTACGTCAGCCGTATTAGGGAGTTTAAAGCTGACAGGTCAGATATACTCTCCGACTTGTGTGCAAAAAATTTTACGCTCAACTTCGGCGACCACGAGGCTGCCGAAGTCGAGCGTTCGGTAATGTTCGTAATGTACACTAAGGTTCCTACCTTGAAACACCCATTACACCCTGCGCATACCAACTACGTCATCATTCACTCGCCTAACAACCGGAAGTGAAGGATCGAGGGCTCTGCATGGACAGAGGTAGGCTCCAAATATACAGTGTATGTATCCAAAAAAATATGCGTCAAAAATGCAGAAATCCAAACGAAAACCAATTCCAACTGCCACTGGTAGTAGGTAACATGGCAATTCGAAAACACATGCAAATACGCGATTTGTCCTCAAAATAAATATCAGCTCCGGTGTTGATATTAGCGGATCCAACCACGCCCGCTCCAACGCCTCTACACTGGATGTGTTCGCCATGAATTCATGCATGTACGCTATGTACTGATTGGCCTCGCCCAAAGTCGTAATCGCGTGGCACTATGGAGAACCGAAAGGGGAATGAGGAGTTCTGTTATTCAAAGGAGATAGGCCTGTAAACCACACTGCCAAGCCATTCATTCATGAACAATGGTCCAGTCAATAGGCCTGAATAATAGGTGTTGTAGGCTTTTGGGCAACCGAACTCCTTTCGTTCCCCATGTTAGGTAACACACTGTAGGCCCAGGTGTACTGGCATTGCGTATGCACGGCCATGGCGACCTAGTGCGCAAGCAAACGTCTCTTGATACACCAGTCTTTGTGGTGACTACTTATTTTTGTATTGCATCCGCGATCATTGATAACTAATCGGATGTTTTGTTTATTCAGTGTGTTTGGATTCGATGCGATATGCTATTATTACTATGGCGGTGATTCACTCTAATTCCCGGGAATTTTCCTTCATCCATTTTGAACTTTCGCGTGTTGGATCATCAGAGAGCCCTCGATCCTCCACTTCCGGTTGTTAGGCGAGTGAATGATGACGTAGTTGGAATGCGCAGGGTGTATCGAAGGACAGGTAGAGCGAGGACTGGCGATGATTTATGACGATGATCAAACTAAATCTTACCTAAACTTGGCGATAACGTTGACGCTNGGCGTTTGCGTAACTAACGAAATACATGAAACATTTTCTGATTGGTTCACTGTCAGCGTCCTTGACAACCACGGCAGACTGGTCACTCGTCGGAAAGCATTTTATATGGGACAGTTGCATTATGACGTAGCACGACTAGTCTACAACAACAGCAATGGCTGCCCCCCGCCGTGTCCAGTATGCAGTGTCACTTTGCACTTTTCAGTGTTCAGCTCGTGCCTTTTTTGTTTTGAAACATCGCTAAAGAAGTGGATAACGGCACTCTATACGAGATTATTCTGTTTGTAGTGATTGATCTTGTTGAACAGGCCGAAGCTGGGAGCAACGCCGGCGCGCTGTTTCCCGCGCTATTTGGCCGCTGACTAGTGCTGCCACCATGCGGTAAATCGGCGGGGATCGGGCCATTGTAAGCAGTGTCTATGAACGATAGGTACGAGTGAGAAGACACTGCGAAAGGAGTGTACAACATGGTAGACCAACGAAAGATGAATTAACACGAACGGAACGGCAGTCTCGGCGAATCTTGACCACGGAACAGGATACCAAACGGTCTTGACCCAACGATGGCTGGTTGACTTCTGCGAGTGACCAATGCTTGTTTCGTTGGTGTCGTCATGTTGACATGACTAAGCGCACGGATTCCGGGCGGGCCGCGAACGCCATCCTCGGAGACACATTCCTCCAAGACATTCTCCCCCCGTGACCAATCCTGGTCACCTCCATGACTATCCAAGCTAATCTTGTCTCTTGGATCGTAAGCTGCCATGTTCGGCAGAGATCAGCAGACAAAGTCGAGTGATGGGACGAAGAAGACTTCTGTTCTCACTTCGTACTCTTACTGTACGGATGTGGCCGTCTGTTCCCCGAAAAACCTCTTCAATCAATCCCAGTGGCCATTTTCCCCTCGGACTGTTCGGGTCCACAATCAGTACAACATCGCCTACGGTGGGGTCACACTTCTCCGTCTGCCATTTGCTTCGGCGTTGTAATGATGTTAAATATTCCTTCTGCCATCTACGCCAGAACTGTGAAATCAGATCCTGCACCAGTCTCCATCGGTTTCTCAGGTTGAAAGTGGTTTCGTCAGTTGCACGTGGCGCCAATGGCCCACCACACTGGCCTTGCAGGAAATGATTCAGTGTAAGGGTTGGCTCATCTGATGGGTCGTCGCCGCAGTACATAAGTGGTCTTGAGTTAATCAAGGCTTCCGTTTCAACAATGGCTGTAAGTAGCTCCTCATCGGTAAGTCCCGCGCATCCCAAGATGGCGAAGATCGCACGCTTTGCTGACTTGATCATCGATTCGAAGACTCCGCCATGATGTGGGGCTAGCGGCGGGTTAAACCTCCATTTTATACCCTTGTTTGCTGCGTCTTCTTCGATCTTTTCAAAATCCAGCGCTCGTGTCAGTTCTGTTAACTCGCGGTTAGCTCCAACGAAGTTGGTTCCGTTGTCTGATAAAATCTCATCAGGCTTGCCTCGACGCGCTACCATCCTGGAGAATGCCAGAAGAAATCCGGATGTGTCAAGAGAATAAGCCATCTGCAAATGGACCGCTCGAGTGACGAGGCAGGTAAAGAGACAAAGATATCTCTTAGCAGTAACTCTCCTGGTTATCTTGGTTATGAAAGGTCCACCAAAATCTACTCCACTGCGTAAAAACGCTCTCAGTGACTTGGTTGTTCGTAGAGAAGGAAGAGGCGACATGACTTGATCCACCTTAACTACTTCTCGACCACGCAGAATCCAATATTTGGAACGGAGATCGGCAAGCAATCCGTTTACTCCTCGTACATGACGTCCTTGTACATGATATTGACGGACTATCAATTCTGTAACTCGGTGTTGACGAGGAAGAATGACTGGATGCATACTCTCGAAGGGGAGTTCCGAATTCTGGAGTCTTCCGCCCACTCTTAGTAGTCCATCTGCGTCGATAAATGGAGACAAACTTCTCATTTGTTTCTCTGATGTTATTTGAAGGCTCCCTGATTCTGCGACAGTTTCCACCACAGTGCCTCGTTGAACTTCCTTCAGAAGGACTATTTCTGCAGCATTCAGCTCTTCAACGCTGAGGACCATATTGTCTCGCTGTAGCTTCTCACCGTTAGTTTTCTTCCGAACATTGTCGACAAATCTCAGAACCCAAGCCATGACTCGCTTGAGCCGTAGCCAAGAAGAGGTCCGATCCCAATCAATGAGAGGAACGCGTTTCTCCGAAGTTGTGGCAAGTACGGTACGGGTCTCTTCTTTGACTGATTCCGACGGTTCGTGAACTTCTGTCCCTTTTGTCTGCGGCCAATCTTAATCTCAGAACCCAAGCCATGACTCGCTTGAGACGTAGCCAAGAAGAGGTCCGATCCCAATCAATGAGAGGAACGCGTTTCTCCGAAGTTGTGGCAAGTACGGTACGGGTCTCTTCTTTGACTGATTCCGACGGTTCGTGAGCTTCTGTCCCTTTTGCCTGCGGCCAATCTTCCGGGGCTGACAGTAAGAATTCGGGCCCACTGGTCCACTCATTCTCGCAGACTAACTGGTTCATGCTCATGCCTCTAGTCGCCAAATCCGCAGGATTGAGTTTTCCGGGGACGTGACGCCATTGAGATGGTAGGGTATCAGTCTGGATCTCTGCAACCCTGTTGGCTACGAATGTCTTGTACGTTCGCGAACGGCCTCTTACCCAATGAACAACGTCCATGCTATCGGTCCAAAAGAAGATATCTTGGGCTGGTAACTGTTTGGTGATCTTCATAGTCAATCGATGGCCCAACACGGCAGCCATAAGCTCAAGCCTTGGTATACTAATGGACTTCAACGGGGCGACACGTGCTTTTGAAGCTACTAGGCAGACCTGTACTCCATCCTTACTGATTCCTCTGACGTAGATTACCGCTGCATATGCTTCACTGGACGCATCAGAGAAAGTGTGTAGTGATATCTGGTAATCTTGGCCTCCACCGAAATAGTGTCTGGGTATTGTGAAGTGGATCACCTCTGTCAACTCCGCAAACCATATCTTCGCTTCTTCGATGATCTCAGAAGGAAGTTCCTCATCCCATCCGACTCCTGCTATCCAGGTTTTCTGTAGGAGGATCTTGGCACGGATGGTGAACGGTGCTAGAAACTGCAGTGGATCAAATAACGTAGCGATTCGGCTTAACAAGGCTCGCTTGGTGTATACATCTGGGGCTTCGACTCCCCCCATAAAGCCAAAGGTATCCGATTCTGCATTCCAGAGCACTCCTAGCGTCTTGAGAGTGGGTAGTTCGGATTCACTGACACGGAAGATTCCTGTAGCTTTGTCTTCTTCTGGAACATCTGACAACACTTCAGGGTCATTGCTGCACCACTGACGGATGACTATTCCTATTTCCTTCAGCATGACAGTAAGCTGTTCCCTCAGTTGTCGTCCTTCCTCTCTGGTGTCGATTGATTCGATGGTATCATCCATGTAGGTGCTGTTCAGGCAAGCTGCAGACGCAAGGGGAAATTCCTCGCCGCGTTCAATCGCATGTTGACGAATCACATACTGTGCAAGAAACGGTGAAGCACAGTCTCCGAAAGTCAATCGAGCAGCTTTATACACTCGCAAGGGGGCTCTACTTCCAAACTCGCGCCATAGTATTCGATGGAACTTGGTCATCAGCTCTCATCATGACTTGAAAAAACATCTCCTTGATATCAGCAGTCAGGGCAATACCACCTTTCCAGAACCGGATCAGAATTTCGACTAAATCCTGCTGTAACTTAGGTCCTGGAAGCATGACATCATTGAGTGAAGTCCCACCGTATTTGGCAGCTGAATCTAAGACTATCCTGACTTTGGTAGTTTCCCGATTTTCTCGAATGACTGGGAAATGAGGTAAGTACCAACATGGTTGACTATCATCTGGCATGTCTGGATCTTTTACTTCTACTATGTAGCCTTTTTCCTCATTTGCCTTCATAACTGCTGCATATCGTTCGGCAATATCCGGCTGCTTTACCATAGTTCTTTCTAGGTTGATGAATCGTCGTTCAGCCAATCTCCTGTTGTTTAGTAGGTTCGGTCTGTCTTCTTTCCAGGGGATGCAAACTTCATATCTATCGTCAATCCGACGTCTAGACTTTTCAACTTTCTCCAGAGTAACTTTCTCATCGGGTGTCATAGGCTTCTCGCCAGAGCTCTCCAACACATCCATATTCCAAAGCGCTCGGAGATGAGCATCCACCTCGGTTTCGTAGGAAGTAGCTGCAGCATATGAATGACTATAATATGTTTCCGCAGAAGCCGTTCCTTCCCCCATCGCTCCAACACAGGTCCAACCTAAAGGTGTGAGTCGAGGAACGGGTTCTCCTGGGGCTCCTGCTCCTATTCTTTCCTCGTACGACAACGTCAATTCCGGGTGATCGGATCCAATAAGGAAGTCGACGGTTGCTCGTCCAGGCACACGTGGAAAGTCGATCCCCTCGAGATGCTTCCATTTCTTGCACTGCTTCCTCCAATTAATAATTGGCATCTCCTCACACAGAGTTGGTAACGTCCGGGCTCCTACTCGCCGACTGATCCCGCCATCAAGACTCTCCACTGTCACACTCACCAGACCGCTATCCACTGGTTGGTTATGGCTGGTGATGGTTGAAATTCTGAGGAGGAAGCTTTCAGCATCAAGTCCCAAGGCGTTGGCTAGATCGGCCCTGATGTAGGTTGAGTCGGATCCATCGTCCAAAAAGGCGTTGACTTTGTGCTTGGTCCCGTCCTTGCCGATTAAATAAACAGGAAGTAAACGCAATGCAACCCTGGAGGTAGTAACTTTTCCGTCGGGGGTTACACCAAAGGCATTGTGCGATGTATCCTTCTTCTCTTTTTCGCTCGTTTTGTCTTCTCCGGTGTCTGTAGCATCTTTTGCTGGGTTCGAATATGTAGTCCTGTTATGCAAACTACGATGATGAGTGCGAGGACAGTCGTCGATCTCACATTTCCGGGCATTTTTGCAATCCTGGCCTCTATGATTTGTCCCTAGGCAACGATAGCATAACCCTTTATCTTTGGCTATTTTCCATCGATCGCTAACAGAGGAAGACCACCATTGCTTACACTTGTTGACGTAGTGCGATCCCTTGTTACAGACCGGGCATTGTTTGGATGATTCTCCACTAGTCTTAGAGGAATGGCTACTACTAGGTGGTACGTCATCAGACTCCTTTTCCCTGGTTTGAGGTTTCGGTGTAGATGGTTCAGCTGCTGGTGTAATCTTGCTGGCATGTACTTGACTCTTCTTTGGGGCATTTTCCGTCTTCCGATGGGTCTTCTTCCCCGTGTCTTTAATTTCTTGTAATTCCAGCCGCAAGTTCACTTGACGATTTAACCAGTCAGCAAATTTCGCTAGTCCATCCAAAGTTTCAGGTTCCTTCTGACATGCTTCTCGATATCGCAACAGCAAAGTTTCAGGAATCTTTTGCATTACAATGGTGTATAGCGACGATGCTCCGATCAGTTCTTGAGTGAGTCCCTGTTCCATAAGTTTTGCAACAATGTCACAGAGCCTGTTGGAAATTTTCTCTAATTCACCGATGTTCTCATCCTTGGCAGTAGGCAGTGAAATGATTGACTCTATATGTTGATGGAGTTGTCGTCGTTCTCCGCCATAACGTTGCTCTAACTTGAGGAGAGCCATCTTGTACTGTGGTTCCGAATATCCCAGGTGATCGACAAGGGTTAAGGGTTTCCCTCTTAAGGCTCGCTTCAGCATCAGCATCTTGAAGTGTGGTGGAGCTTCTGCTTGGTCTATGAAGATGTCAAATTGAAGACGCCAATCCTGATACTTGGATCGCTCCCCACTGAACTTCGGTAATTTTGGTTTGGCCATGCCTTTGAAGAACTTCTCCAAATTCACTTGTGGTTCATACCGGGGTGTAGTTCGTTCCTCTGGCTGGGTCACGTCGAGTTTTGGAGTTTTCTCTGTTTCTTGTAAGGACTTTAGAATCCCAGATAACGGTGATGTTGTCTCCCCTACAATTGTAGACACTCCGGACTGACGGACAAGAGACACAGGCTCATTCACGGGGTTTGGTGTCGAAGTCGGTTTACGTTGCAGTTCGGGTGGCCCATTATCCTCTCCTCTCAAGGACTCCTCATAGGCAACTCTCTCCATCTCATCTTGAATCCTCTTTAGTCGCAATTGTTGTTGGGCTAACTTGAGCTCAGCTTCCTCAGCAAATCTGACCTTTTCTTGATGAACTTTCATCTCTGCTACCTTTTCTTTGATTTTCTCCTCCTGAGAAGGACACGACTCGAAGGATGCGGTGTCATCTTCAGCTTCTGGCTCCTCTATCACTACAGCCTCCTCCTCTACCTCCTCAGACGGTTGGATAGCTTGAGTGGGTTCGACCTTGATTTCCTCCTTTCCCTCTGGAACTTTCTCGGCTGGTTCACTCGGGATGACCTCTATCTTTTGCATTACAATGGTGTATAGCGACGATGCTCCGATCAGTTCTTGAGTGAGTCCCTGTTCCATAAGTTTTGCAACAATGTCACAGAGTCTGTTGGTAATTTTCTCCAATTCACCGATGTTCTCATCCTTGGCAGTAGGCAGTAAAAAATGATTGACTCTATATGTTGATGGAGTTGTCGTCGTTCTCCGCCATAACGTTGATCTAACTTGAGGAGGGCCATCTTGTACTGTGGTTCCGAATATCCCAGGTGATCGACAAGGGTTAAGGGTTTCCCTCTTAAGGCTCGCTTCAGCATCAACATCTTGAAGTGCGGTGGAGCTTCTGCTTGGTCTATGAAGATGTCAAATTGAAGACGCCAATCTTGATACTTGGCTCGCTCCCCACTGAACTTCGGTAATTTTGGTTTGGCCATGCCTTTGAAGAACTTCTCCAAATTCACTTGTGGTTCATACCGGGATGTAGCTCGTTCCTCTGCCTGGGTCACGACGAGTTTTGGAGTTTTCTCTGTTTCTTGTAAGGACTTTAGAATCCCAGATAAAGGTGGTGTTGTCTCCCCTACAATTGTCGACACTCCGGACTGATGGACAAGAGACACGGGCTCATTCACGGGGTTCGGTGTTGAAGTCGGTTTTCGTTGTTCAGCTGGACCATTATCCTCTTCTCTCAAGGATTCCTCATAGGCAACTCTCTCCATCTCATCTTGAATCCTCTTTAGTCGTAATTGTTGTTGGGCTAACTTGAGCTCAGCTTCCTCAGCAAATCTGACCTTTTCTTGATGAACTTTCATCTCTGCTACCTTCTCTTTTATTTTCTCCTCCTGAGAGGGACACGACTCGAAGGATGCGGTGTCATCTTCAACTTCTGGCTCCTCTGTCACTACAGCCTCCTCCGCTACTTCCTCAGACGGCTGGATTGCTTGAGTGGGTTCGACCTTGATTTCCTCCTTTCCCTCTGGAACTTTCTCGGCTGGTTCACTCGGGATGACCTCAATCTTGGATTTTGGTTTCGGCTGAGGAGGTTCAGAAATAACACTACCAGCGGTTGACCCAAACTGTGATGGTAATTCATCCATACGTGACTCGATGTGTTCGGCGACCTCATCCTCGGCATTATGGACCATCTCGGCAACAGTGTCATAATCATTCATTATCTCCTCCATTACTTCACCCTGATCAGCCAACATCAGCAATTCCCTTGAAACAGCAGACAAATCGGCCAAAGAGATTTTCAGTCGTTCGACTATCAGACTCATCCTGGTACGACTACCTCTCGCTCCAATAAGTTGATCAATCTTCTCACAGTCGCGACGAATACATTTGACGAAGTGATTTCTTTTGGCACGGGCACGTTCTCTTGCAACAAACTTCTCTTCGAGTGCAGGCTTAGGTGTCGCCTTCGGTTTTGGTTTCGGATCAGGACCAACTGCACCTTCACGTGGAGTCGCTTGTCTCGGAGGTGGGTTCGGCGTCATCGGACGTGGTGTCGAAGGACGTGGTGTCGAAGGACGTGGCATCACCGAATCAGGCTTCTCACCAGGGGGCACGACAGTTCCCTGTTTCTCTGGTTGCGTCTTAGATCTTGTGGTCATCGTCCACTCGTAATCAGCGAGGTACCCTGGTGGTCGGTTTTCTCTCGTAGGTCTCTCCATATCCGGCTCGAAGGACCAATTTCTTTGGCCTTTTTTGTGCAGTCGTTTCGAAAAGGTTAAACAATATCATTACATGTAGATTGAATACAACGGTACCCGCAGATGCTGGTCATTTCGACAGTTATCACTTTAACGCAGTCACTTTGATAACACGCAGACCATTCCGTTATTGGCGAACGTGCACTTGACATGTAAGTGACCTCTGATTGGCCTGATTGGGTAGGGTGATACCTGGCATTCATTAATATGTGACCTTCCACACGAAAACCAGGGGCAGTCGCTCAGAGGTGAGCCTCAACGAACTAAGACGATACCAGATGAGAATGGAAGAAATAGATCGTTTTAGATTTCATAATAGACAGACAGTATTGAAACTGACGGCCTGTTATACTTGACTCGATGACGCGAAGACTCGATGGCGCGATGACTCGATGACCGCCAAAATTATTCAATGAAGTTCAGCTGGTTATTTCTTAGAAGTGGAATGGATCAACGGCGGAAGTGGACCGTCGCAGTGTCGCCAGCTACCAAGAGGTGAATTAAGGTTGATATTCAACGTAAATCATGAAATGAAGGATAGCCTCGAACTAGGCCTACAGCTCCTATGTTTCGTTGGTGTTGTCATGTTGACATGACTAAACGCACGGATTCCGAACGGGCCGCGAACGCCATCCTCGGAGACACATTCCTCCGAGACAGATGACATGATTGGGACAAGGCTAAAGACGCAGTCGATGGCCTTGTTTGGACAAGATGTGATAGCCTTGTTTGATTGCATTGAACCTCTTGCAGCTACAATAATATTATGGCACGGCTTAGCCAGGCCCGTAGCTAGCATAGGGACGGGGGGGGCCAAATTGTTAAAAAAAATTTTTTTCAGCAAAATCAAATGGGATAACGAATCAGTATTGTTCGTGTCTCAGAATGCCGGAAATTGACCTCAAATTGCATCTCAGAGCTTCTAATTTTCAAAATTTTTCTGGGGGCCCGCAACACCGACGCCCTTTGGCGCTGCCCACGTCTGTAGAGCTCGTCTGCTTAAAATGCCCCCCTAGGGAAAAAAAGCCCGCCGGCCATGGAGGATTTCCTTTATGGCCTAGTGGTTAGCGCGTTGGTCTTAGCGCTAGAAGCTTCTGGTCACGTGAATGTTTATCACATGACTCCCGAGTGGTCTGATCGAAAGACATCGACAATTTCCGTGTAGCATTCAGTTCCATTGCCAGTCCAATGTGCGCGCTCCAGATTGTAGACTGGATTTTGCCACTTGTTGCCGAAATGACCAGTCATAACCTATGTGCGCGGAACGCGTACATCGATAGCGACTGTTGCGTTCAGTTGCTTCCAGTCGCAAGGTCGATGTACGCCAGGCTTTAGAATCGACGTGTCCATGGTTGTGGATTGTGAAGGCGTTGTGTTGAGATATAATATTATTGATGTCAGTGTCATCTGCAAGTGTGTTTTGGCAGATATTACGATAAATATGCAATTTCATCGATTCTCATGGGCGCATTGATCCAATGGCCTATTTTTCAACAACTTCAAGTGGGGGCAGAGGCAAATGCCGCGTCCTTCATGTCTCGCGCGATTTCTCGAGACAAAAACATTAGAAGTTTTTCTTTCAACTACTGCAAACCATCGATTGCAACCTGTTGCAATCAAAAACCGCAAAATGCACGCTAGATCCCAGCTTAAAGGAGACCGTTATTGCCACTTTTTCTCGGCAGCCGGCTCCACCGCCGCGCCACTCTCCAACCCAGGGACTACTACGTTGTCGGCGAATTGGCCCGATTTACTATACATTGTAATGGGTTTTTGTAGTTGGTATTGCTGCCACTAGGTGGCTCCCTCTACCATTTACCATTTACCATTATCCATTTTTTTTAAAACCTCTATGTACTGCTGTGCGGTTAGAGAGTAATAAATTATCTTATCATTGTCCTTTAAAGTCCTTAGGGAGGCAAAAATGAATGAAACCTGTTGTCCTGCGTTCTTTTGCCGTCTGCTCAAAGTCACGTACACAGCGATGTCGGGAGGAAGAATCCCGCAGATGGCGTCGACCTAAGATAGATCGAGAATGCCCACGAAAAAAATCACGCCACGGAAAGATTTCCGGGCGGAAATTAGATAGAAATCTGAGCGGTTTGGATTAACAAGCGACGAAATTAAATGGTGATTGTCTGTCAATGGACATCCGGGGTTTTCGGGTGATTTTTACGTCATTCGTCAACAGACCCAGTTGATCAAACAAGAAAATTTATAATTCTTTTGCACGTTTTTGAACGAACCTATTAAGGAAGTGATTAGTTAAGGGAAATGTCGCGAGACATGTCTAATTTTTAGCGGCCCTCTAAAAACCTGGATGTTGATGTAAATTGTAAAACTTTTGATCAAAGAAAGTGTTTGATGAACAACATTCCATTAAAGGAGTATGGAATCCCGTTAGTGCCATGTGAAATTATTTTTTTATCTTGTAATTACGACACAACATCTCGTAATTACGACATAGCTATCTCGTAATTACGACTTAGCATCTGGTAATTATGACATAGCTATCTCGTAATTACGAGATAGCATCTCGTAATTAGGAGATAAAAAAATAATTTCACATGGCACTAATCGGCTCCCATAAAGGAGCAAGGTATGCGATCTCTGACGGGTATTTTGACTGCCGACGTGACAGGAATCAACGTCCTAGGAATGCAAGTCCGCCAAACAATAGCCCGCTATTGTAAGGTTATATTCGAATGGTCATGGTCTCTCTAGCCATATATTCTAATCCTCGCTGAAAATAAAACCGGACTTTGATTCCAGCGGGACTTTGATTCCTGTCACACCTGGCCATAGGCGATTAATCATCCCTGGCTCTTCACGTCCGTCGCATGGGACAGTCTGGACTAAGAACTTATGCCTTTGCAAGGACAAGTAAAAGACCCCATGCAAGTGAGGAACATGAGTAGCTTGAGATGGCCTCTTCCATACTTACATGTACCAGGGCTAAGAATGACTTGGCTTCAGCCCTGATGAAAAAATACAATTAAAGATAATGTATCACGGATATTTTCGCGGGCCACGAAAATCATTGTTTATTTACATTTTGTTTGTTTGTGCCCAGTCTTTGTTTGTCTTGTGAGTAATTTGTTGGTGGCATGCCCCTCTAGAAATTCTTTTGATACAGTAAGTACTCAATTTGAGGGGTTGGCATGTCCCAAAAGTCCAAAATAACATAATGTAAACATCAATGTTTACAAACATTGAATGTAAACAATGAAGTCGTGATACATTATCTTTAAGATACAGTGCAATACCGCACGCCCTCTGGTTAGTTGCTGCCTTGTACCATTCATCTGGCGCTCACCAGTCTGTCTGGCCTGACGGCCATCTAGCCTGGTTCGATAAGCCGTGGTGCCTTGTACCTTGTGCATGACAAGGGCAAATAATACTTGAGATGGCCTCTTCCGTACTTACCAAGGCCAAGAATGCTTTGGCCTCAGCCCTGATAGAAAATACAATACTAGACTAAGTACATATAGGATACAATATACATGTACATGTACATGTATACAACTAGAGACGCCCGTTGGGTACTGCCTTTTCCATTGGACCAATCCAGCCTGGGCCGTCGCAAGGCACAGTAAGCCATGGTGCCATGGTGCCTTGTACCTTGTGCCTTTGCAAGGGCAAGTAAAAGACCCCATCCAAGTGAGGAACATGAGTAGCTTGAGATGGCCTCTTCCATACTTACCAGGGCCAATAATGCCTTGGCTTCGGCCCTGATGGAAAAATCTGATACAAAAAAATAATCTCTCTCGGTGCTCATGGATTCATGACTCTCGGCTCCCCATATAGTACGTTTAATGTCCAAGAATATGGAGGTTTAGAAATTAAACGAAAAACGTAAACGTTAACGACAACGTTATTTTTGTACCGAAAATGCAATATAAAATCTGGTGTGTGGTATGAAAAATAACGTTGTCGTAAAATTCACGTTTATCGTTTGATTTCTAAACCTCCCTATTGCTTTGGCTTCAGCCGTAATGGAAAATACAATACATTTAGGATACAATACAACTACAGACGCCTGTTGATTAGTTACTGCCTTTTCCATTGGACCAATCATAACAACAAGGCCATTCGACGCCAAGTCAGCCCTTCATCGCAAATTACATCGTAATTTCACTCATGGATTTGCATTGTCCTCGGCCCTCGTCGTCCGTGGCTTCGTCTGCAGTGCATGTCCGTGGAGCGTACGGCATAATATCGATCGTGGAATCTTGGAAAACACCATGTGCCAGGCTCCCACACGTAACATCAATATATTATGGAATTGTTTTCGACAATGACAACGTTTCCCTTAGTAATTTACACGGATTGACGCTTTTATCACATCATATATAACACTTCAGTGGATTGTGAACGGCAATGATGTATTTTTGCTGGCAGTGATTTACAAGGGGCGGGATCTGGCATCGATCCGTGAAATTTCGGGTCCTGGTTCGTCGCTTCGGTGATCAGGTTGAGCAGTTCGTGAAATTCGTTGAAACTAGCTACGGTTCCACCTGTTGAAAATACCCATGTTTTTCCAGACCCGTGTCAAACCCGTGTGTATGGAAAGCCCGGCGAGAGGTCACACAACTACATTGCTGACCTATCCGCACAAAAAACTCCATGCGACGAGCAAGAGAATTGCAAACGCCCTGCAGACACCTCAAACGAAGGCTCAGAACATGATATACCCCACGACGCCAGGAGGGCGCCACCTTATTTGCCTTCGAGCTTTAAGGGCGGTTTACACTAGGTTGCACCAAGTTGCAAGTTGCTGCAACCTGCAACTTGTTGCAGTCTACCTGTGNCCATGCGACGAGCAAGAGAATTGCAAACGCCCTGCAGACACCTCAAACGAAGGCTCAGAACATGATATACCCCACGACGCCAGGAGGGCGCCACCTTATTTGCCTTCGAGCTTTAGAGGTATCAACATCTTCTGGTGAGCTCCTGCTGAACAATTTTCTGATAGAAAAAAGTTTGACCCAGCTGGGAGTCGAACCCGTGCCCTGTTTTGTTTGCTCCACCGTCTTACCCGTTCGGCCACCGAACCTGTTGGAAGACTTCTCTTGTTTTCTCTTATTCGTAGTATTATTACGTAAGTCGAAGGTCTACGTATAGTGACAAACACAAATTCTGTAAGCTGGCTCGTTGGCCGAGTGGATAGAGTGGTGGATTACAAATCAGAAGACCGACGGATCGAATCCCGTCTATAAGTATAAAGGAGTACAATTTTTTTACTCTTTGAGTGGTGTGAGAGGTATGCGGAGATGATGACAGCTCTGTTGCCTGAAGACAAATAAGGTGGCGCCCTCCTGGCGTTGTGGGGTATATCATGTTCTGAGCCTTCGTTTGAGGTGTCTGCAGGGCGTTTGTAATTCTCTTGCTCGTCGCATGGGGGCTTTTTGTGCGGATAGGTCAGCTTTAAGTAACCCGGAGACAGGAGCGCTACATACACTGACTCTTCGGTCATTTCTGTATTGGCACACATTGCTGGAGGCGCGAAAACGACGTCACTTATGTCGCCGTGCGAAAAACTAACGTAAACACGGGGATTTCGAAAAACACGGCGAGGTTGCCGTTTCTCAAAAACCCGTGTTTTTCAGACACGGGTTTTTTGAAGCCCGGCAATTCATAGGTGTGACCGCAAAAAACCCGGGGATTTTATGTAGTGTAACCACGGCTTATAACACTTCAGTGGATTGTGAACGGCAATGATGTATTTTTGTTGGCAGTGATTTGCAAAGGGCGGGATCAGGCATCGATCCGAGAAATTTCGGGTCCTGGTTCGTCGCTTCGCTGATCTGGTTGAGTAGTTCGTGAAATTCGTTGAAACCGTCAATGAGGAACTTGAAGAACTTCCGCCACTAGGCGGCGCTGTGAGGTATGTTCCGGTTTTCGACACTCCGCTACAATCTCGTACCCAGAGATTCGTTACGCTCGGGCCGAGGTTGTAGGTCGCTCCACTAATCTCTGGAGACGGCTAGCCATTTCACGCCTTAGGTGTGATTTTTGGTATCGTGCAATTTTAGACCGAATTTTAACAACAGATGTACTGAAATGACTTGAGTATAAAATGTTACACACAAAAATGACCTTAGAAATGTTTTACGAGGGATCTGTTGTATTTATTGAGGAAAATCCACAGCACTACTTGGCGCACTGTATAAACTTGGAGTGAAGCGGTCAAAAATTAGCATATATTCATGCGCCGTGTGTAACGCACTTGCCTGGGGAAACCCCGAAGTAGTCCGTAGCCGTCTCCAGATGTAGCGACCGTCAACCTCGACCGAGCGTAACTAATCTCTGGGTACGAGATTGACAAAGATGCTGGCCTAGCAGTTAGTACTCCCACCTGACGTCGTGGCCATTCATTGCAAGCATGATATAATTATACTTACCTCGGGTGGAGCTGTCGTTCCGACCTAAACCCTCGGCGAAGCGCTCCGGGTTTAGCGGTCTGCACTTTAGCTCCACCCTCGCGGGTTTGGTGAGACGACCAATACCTCCAGTTCGGTATCAGTTCCTTAAGCAAAGACAGTTTTCCTCCGGACATCTGGGCCCTATACATCACCTCTTCTTTCATCTAGTGGCAGAGTTGTCGGTAAGCGTCGTGGGTTCGTCAATTCTCGAAACTCGTTTAGCTCTCCTCGTATCATGGTACTGTTGTCGGCGTGAATCACAATCTGGCGGCCATCCAGTAGTTTAATGAGAATCGTTCTGTACGGCCCCCCAAGGTGCTGGTTGTCGCATCTTCTGTCTAAACCCTGGATCTTGAAGCGGAATTTCTCCGGTTGTCGAGTACTGTATTAGTTTATCGTATTTTTCCATCAGGGCCGAAGGCATGCACTGTTAGAAAGAACAGAAGATTTTACAGAAAATCTGTGCAGCAGAGTCCCCAGCACTGGATCTGTAAAATTACAGACTTGATCTGTAAAATTACAGACTTAAATAATAAATGTTAACAGAGACTTGACTGGAGGCTGACCAAATTATATTTTCATACTGCTCTCAGAAGGCATCATAATGGGATGTCCAATGGAGTCCAACCAATACAGGAAAACATGAATCATACCATTAAAAATTTATGTAAATTTACAGAAAGTGCTGGGGACTCTGCTGCAGGGAATTTCTGTAAAATTACATGTACTACAAAATTACTACTGTAAAATTAACAATTTCTAACAGTGTGGTATTATTGGCCATGCACTTTGAGACTTATTCGGGAGGTTTAGAAATCAAACGATAAACGTAAACTTTATGACAACGTTGTTTTCATACACATTCACCAGATTTTATATGACATTTCGGTGCAAAAGACGTTGTCGTTAACGATTACGTTTATCGTTTCATTTCGAAACCTCCCTCTTTCCTCGGGTAGAACGAACAGACCGAACTGGCCTCGATCCAGTTCTGCGTACGTCGTCTTAACTGACTTGAGAGCGGTCCCGTTCGATCCGTCTCCGTGTCGACAGCACAAAACCACT
>NMRB01003599.1:0-38101 GCA_002633025.1 Notospermus geniculatus | reverse complement strand
ATCCACACGAATATTGGAACAGTCCGCGGATTTAAGCAGCATGTCGGAGGTCGAACTATAGAGACATACCTCGGGATACCCTATGCAGAACCTCCTCTGGGGAACCTCCGGTTCCGCCGCCCTGTACCGCACGATCGGTGGTCCGGGATACGACACACGCGGGATTTACCACCGAGCTGCTATCAGTCAATTGACCAAAACTTCGACAGATTCCCTGGCGTCGAAATGTGGAACCCGAACACCAGGTTAAGCGAGGATTGTCTGTATTTAAATATCTGGTACCCGAGGCCCAAGGCGGCGTCGCACACGGCGCAGAATAGATCGGCGCTTCCAGTACTGGTGTGGATATACGGCGGCGGGTTCTACTCGGGGAGTTCCACATTGGAGGTCTATGATCCCCGGATACTTGCAGTTCATACGGATGTGGTGGTCGCATCAATGCAGTACAGGCTAGGACCACTCGGCTTCTATTTTTTAAACGACGAGCGCGCGCCTGGAAACGTAGGCCTACTCGACCAGGCCCTCGCGCTCCGCTGGATAAAAGAAAATATTAAGAATTTCGGCGGGGACCCGAACAGGATTACAATCTTTGGTGAGAGCGCAGGAGCTGTCAGTGTCGGTTTTCACCTCATCAGCCCGTTAAGTCGCGGCCTCTTCAACAACGCGATTCTCCAAAGCGGTTCGGCGCTTTGTCCCTGGGCGGTGAGTCCGCATTCCTTAGCTACCAAGCGTTGTCTTACCCTGGCACGACTCGTCGGTTGCGCCAACCCAAAAAATGACACATCGCAAATTTTAGACTGTCTCCAAGGTGTTGACGCTGGTAAAATCACAGACCAGCAATGGCACGGAGATATTGTCGACTCGTATTTCGACGTCCCCATCGGACCGGTCGTAGACGAACACTTCTTTCCCGAGCACCCGAAATTAATGTTACGAAAAGGTAACTACGCACGGAAGCCGATTCTCCTGGGGTCTAACAAGGACGAAGGGTCGTGGTTTCTTCTGTACGGGTTGTTAAACACGTATTTTAACTTAAAAAACGAACGCGACCTCGACCGGAACGGGTTTCTGGGCGCCCTAAATGCCATCACTGGCAATCGGCATAAACTTGTGATGAATGCAATAGTTTTTCAATACGAACAGTCCCAGCCGAAACATATACGTGGAACCTACAGGGACGTACTAGACGATATTTCGGGGGATCATAATTTCATCTGTCCCACCAATGACTTCGCCGCGATCTACGCAGATGATGCTCAGGACGTTTACATGTACAGGTAAGATGTATTACAAACAGGGCGAGACTGGTTCCCGTCTTCGATGCTCCACACCCGTTGACTGGTTCTCGTCGTCTTTGGGTGTATTCGACTCGCTGTTCTCAACTGTACCCGAACAGGCCGAGAACACAGGAACATGTTCTCGAGTCTCAAACGGATAAGCATTTTGGTTCCCGAAGCCACCGCTAGGGCTAGAAGGCTTCGGCTCTGGCTGCCATTTTGTTGCTGACGTCACTGTAACGGTCAATTTTCTGGTAAAATTTCATTCTCCTCCGGTCTACAAAACGGCGATTATTTTGACTTTTTGTTACAGATCTGCAACACATACCAACTTTCTCATCAACAGAAACTTCCTCGGTGTTGCCATTTCGCACGATTCGGCGTGTTCAATCACATTAGCACCCACGTGGTTACCGGCATTCCATTCTAAAAATTACCCGGGATGTCAACATAACGGTATCCGCGCATGCGCCCTGAGTTCCGCGACAAATTTTTGTCGCGAAAATGGCAGCCAGAGCCGAAGCCTTCTAGCCCTAGCGGTGGCTTCGGGAACCAAAATGACGGATAAGTGCCTGCTGCTATGGTTTCACTTCCGCCGTCAATGCTACCTAAAAACGCCCATTCTTTCAAGAATACTGTACTTCAAAATTATTCCGTTTAGAATAATGATATGACATTCGTGTCATTTCTGCATGATCCTACCTCGAATGATCTGACGAAAAATCTATAGAAAACAGCAAGAACCCGTGGTAATCGGCGATTCTGAGTTTGGCCGAGTTGGATGCACGGCACGGCTGGAATTGGTGCAGCATGGTGTGTGGTAGGGAGAATTTGGAAAGCAATCGAACAACACCGTTAAAAAAGTAAAATTGCTACCAGAATAAAGTCCTCTCCACAGGTTAAACCACCCGTTGCATCAGGATATGCATGGTGTCCTCTATTACCATGCCGAATTTCGAGGCAAAACAAAGCTTCTGAGTGGGACTTTATTGAGCCGACTTCCCGCATTATTAGATCTATATATAGATATAGATTGCCGACAGTCCGCCATCTTTGTTCTCGACTGTTCCCGTCTGCACCACTGACCGAGGTGGTGTGAGACTCGGGAACAGGAACACGTTCCCGAACGGGTTCTCGGCCGTTCGACTCATTCCAGAACGCCGTTCTCTGTACCAGAACACATAAGAACAGGGAGTCGAATACACCCTTTGACGCGCCACAGCCGAGGCTGGTTCCCGTCCTTGCCGCTCCACTCTCGCGGCGCTGCTGTCCAGACAGAAGCGCCGCGGAAGTGGAGCAACTGAGACGGGAAAATGCTGACCCTTACCTTAACCTTTTCTTTTCTAGCCCAAATCTTACCTATAGCCCCACCCCTATCCCTAACCTTATCCCTAACCTTATCCATTCATAATCAACCCCCCAGGCGTATTGAAAACGTGGTTCTATATTCGCGAAGAAGTGTCCCTCTAGCGTCTATAACAGAAACTACAAATGTACACAATGTAGATCCTCAACAGGGGTCGGGGAAAAAATTCCGCTACCTGTATCGTTTCTCACGGGATTAAGGGTCTAAGTGTTTCTTCAGAGTCCAAGAATCGAATGGTGCCAGTTAATCCGTAAATGTATGGTTTGGAGTCATCATAAGGGGCCGTCTCAAAATTACACGACGTATCTAACCAAAAAACGCTAGTTTGTAAAAAAACACACCCCGAGCTCAGGAATTCGTGAGCTCGGGTTGCGTTTTTTTTACAAACTAGCTTTAGCCTATACTATATACGTGTTCTAAACTCACTGATACAATGTAGCTCTCCAGGGGCCTGTGCCATAACGCACAGCGCCATCTGTTAATCAACGGTGACACTATGCTAATCAAAACAAAATCAAATACATGTGTAGTGCCCGCCGTAAAATCATAAATATATTTCAGTTACAAGAATATTTATCAAGATAGATATAAAAATTGATAACATTAATGTTTTGGTATACATGGTGCTGCCACCTGTCCGAGGAAAAATAACTATTATAATCAACCATGTAAGTAAACAAACCGTAATGTTTACAATTCGAACTAGAGCACCTTTAAAGGAGCTCGACGTCCAAGTTGTAAACACGATATTCACTAGTCTCGGTCACCCAGCCGAATCTGAGGATCGAACGTTTGTGTCGCAGTACCTGCGGAACGAAACGGTTGGCTGCGCGAGACTACATATTCACTTCAGTACATATCACCGATAATAGGTGGCAGCACAGCGTGGATAGAGAACCGCATTCGGCTCGGCCTCGTTCGGCCTCCTTCGGGTACTTCGGGATTTGTCGGGAGTCCGACTCGGCTGTATAACAATACGCGCCATCTTGAAACGGAAGTGGGTCCTCAGTTCCGGCGATTTACTAACCCATTCGTCCGCCAGATACTGCCCAGGTGATGGTGTCTAGAATTACATGATATACGCATATTTTTTGAAAATTCATCATTGTATATATGAATTACTTAAAACTATAGATTTATGCGTACATAAGATCAAGAAAAGTATGATATTATGTTGCTGCTACGCATGCGCAGTACGTATTAAGTAGTGCTCCTAACGCGGATGAATGTCTATCCAAGATGGCGGTATTCTTCATACAGTAGAGATACTTTTCGTCTCGTCAGAAGTGAAACATCGAAAAAGTATCTCACAACGTAGAATGTAGAGAACCGGTGAGTGGTTGAGTGAGTTGCATTGGACCGGGCACCAGTCTAACGATCACGGGGCGCTACTGGTGCTGCCACCTTCACGAAGGAATAAAACTAGTTTGCTGGCCACTGTTTGTAAACAAACCAGTTTGTTTACAACTTGGACGTCGAGCTCCTTTAAGTATCTCGGCGATTCTTGCGATCAGACGAAGAAATCAAATTCATTTTCTATTTCAGATTTATGCATCGGTCATCTGTCAATCCGTGGCCGGAGTGGATGGGAGTGATGCATGGGTACGAGATTGAGTTTATTTTTGGGAGGCCGTTGAACAAAAGTCTGAAATATACGAGAGAGGAACGGGTACTTAGTAGAAGGATGATGAAAATGTGGAGTAATTTTGCAAAAACAGGGTAAGTTTCAAAAACACACTCATCTCCGCATCTGAACGCCTTTACTGTAAAGTGCCACCAAAAATAGATAATGCCATTGTATGCCTTCTCTATCCTGCGCTAAACATAACACGTTAAAATCCCCTCATATTCCTGGATAGTTTGGTTCCCGAACCCACCGCTAGGGCTATGCGGGTTCGGTATTGGCTTCTGAGCATTTCCTTTTATAGCGTTACTATTTTTAGAATCACTATGAAAACATAGGCACGTGGTTGGCAAATGTCACAAAGCGAATTCAACATGTTCAAGGGAAAAGCCTAATGTTTTCGGCCTCTACACCTCGAAAAACAATAGGCCTACCACCGACTGCGTTGTTTGTGGGAACGCAACCATCGAGAAGCGGAGAAGTTTATTTGAGCTGGTAAAAACGACAAACTTGCTGAATTGTTGGTGAAATTCGGCGGTGACCTGTGTATGCATGCTGTGTTGTAGGCACCGCGTACATGTGCAGAAAAGGTCGGGAAAGCGTGATGCTCTCGAAAAGGCATTCAAGGCAAATTGTGTTGCATACTCCACGCAGCGTTGAAATTTTTTGATACTTGGATGAATATTTTAACACTGCCATTGACGCTAGATCGCCATCTTGACAACCTTGACGTCATCGTCGGCCGGCTGGTCTATCACGTGACACGAACTTCTGTTTCAAAATGGTATTATTCGCAGAAAACAGTATTTATCTTGTCGAAAATGAAACAGAATAACTTTATTATTACTTTATATCTACTCCACCGATGTTTGTATCACTCTATACCTTTATACACCCATCTTCAACGATCTATATTGTAAGCGTAGAAAACGAGTGATGAGGTGACCGCTTAACAATCAGTAGAATTTCTACTGTTCGCTCCGCGCTCGCACTACTTTCCAAGATGGAAACCTAGCGCCGCTACTAGTGGTGATATGATTGACGTCATTGCACATATCGCCACCTAGCGTCAAGTTTGATTGTGTTGCTTCTGCAGCAAGACTCAAACGGTGTGCCAGGTCACCAACAACCAAACCCCTAAGAAAATTCGGTTGGAGATTCTCTCGTTGACGTCGCATAATGTATTCCACCATTTTGTCTACTGATCGATCACCTGATAACGGCGTGGGTTGGAGAGTGTCTCCCTTGCGGTTGGAGAGTGTCTCGTGACGTCAGATACCAGAAATCTTGGCGCGGACAGAACTCAATACCGAACCCTCATAGCCCTAGCAGTGGGTTCGGGAACCATACTAGTTTCTGGAACGAGAGTACATGGGGCGAGGTTGATAAGCGGTAGTTTAACAACATTAGGGAAGTTTAGAAGTCAAACGATAAACGTAAACTTTACGACAACGTTATTTTTCATACTACACTTTAGGCAAATTTTATACTGCTTTTTCGGTACAAAAATGTAATAGGACCCGAAAACATTAGGGAGGTTCCGCAAAGCTCCGAATTCCGAATCCCGAAACGATTTCAGGCCTGCGTGACGTTACGTCATGACGTCGTTTCTTCGTCGAAAATCTCCGGTGGTCCGACTTTTGGCCTTGTGAACGATGTGACAACCTCTCTTTAACACCACGTCATTACCTTAAACTGACATTTTAAGCATTTATTTCATCGCTAAAGTGTGCCAGGTATATCCAATTGTCACCTCTATGCTCAGAAAAGCCCAAGAAAACATTTCTTGTCAATGAAAATTATCAATTCGGAATTCGTAAACCACCTACGAAGATTTGCGGCCATCCTCGTCAAGACGCAACGAATTTGCACGACGTCACGAATGTGATGCAACGTCATACGTCAAAATGATGACGTCATAATCAAACATATTCGTAATTCGGAATTCGGAGACGTTGCGGAACCTCACTATTAACGAGGGCAGGACTGATGTCCCATCGAAGGTTTCCCGACACCAAGGACGTCCCCGGGTCAAGGTCAGGGGACATTATAACCTGACCTTGACCCGGGGCGTTCTTGGTGTTGGGAAATCCTCGATGGGCCATCCGTCCTGCCCTCGTGAATGTTTTCGCGTCATATTACAGTATTTTTTTGTGGGGAGAGCATAGTAGGCCTCATGTGATTCTCACCAGTCTATCTGGCCTGACGCCCATCTAGCCTGGTTCGAATCCATCACATTTCCCGCTTCTGAGAAGCTGAGAGCCTCGGCCAATTGTCGGTGTGCGAAGGAAAATCGACGTGCCAATCAAAATCCGTGTCTGCGAGCGGGAAGAGTTCAGAAAGTGCCGAACGGCGATTTGTTTCACGAGTTCTGATTGGCTCGGAGGCGGGGTCAAGTAGGGGTCAGATTTATTAATAATTTATGCATTAACGCAAAAGATGACATGATTGGGACAAGGCTAAAGACGCAGTTGATAGCCTTGTTTGGACAAGATGAGTAGGCCTATGCAGCACGCCCAATTTTTCACAAAATATGCGTGGGTGTATTCAAAATTGACTCATTCTTGCAGCAATCCAAACAAGGCCAGCAGACACCACAACAGGACAGAGAAATGGCCGAAATATAAACTTGACAACAAAGTTTATCTGACACTGGATAACCAAAGAAAATTACAAGTGGGAATAGGACCACGGACCAAGGCCTGTGCATTCTGGAACAGATACATTCCTAGTTTGTTACAAAACATCAGTAAGTAAAACCGCTTGTGATTGGTCCTTGGCCTTGACCAATAGACATAGACCAAGGCCTGCGCATTCTGGAACAGATGGTGCCACAAATATCGCCGGATGCAAGATCGTCTTTTAGCGTATGACGTCAGATCGATAGAATTACGGTGTATATTAAACTTTGAAATTTATCTTTCGTTTCCACTTCGTTGATACGAATTGGAAATTTAAAAATTCAAGATGCGCCATAACTCTTTCGATCTTACATGACATGCTAAAAGACGCACTGGCAGCAGGGACATTTGTGGTACCAGCCATTTCCTGAAATACATTACGCCATGGATATGGCGTCCAATTTCGTATTTCGTACTTCGTTTTTCGTCAGATTTGCGAAAACTCCCTAATAAACGTCCTAGATATGGTCGCGCCGATTGTTTTCGACTCTTTTTGCGCTTATAACCGCCCATATTTCAAGCGATTTAGACATCAGTTTATTCTCTGTACCTTTTCAGGGAAAAGGGAAAGTCCGCAAAGAGATCCAAAATGCGAGCCGACCAGGAAGGTGGTCCAAAGCCGGACCGGAGGGAGTGCAATTGGCCGATATAATCATTATACGGTACCTGCGTTTGTGCTGTTGACCCTCACGATGTCACGTGTCCTTGGTTTCGCGTTTCTATGGTGACAGAAAACACAGCAGCGTTAGATTGGTCTGAGATTGATCGGATGAATTCAAATATCCGAAATCTGTAGGAGGTCCTAGTAGGCCTACGCCCCCTCTGAGATTTTGGGCAAGATTTAGTCGGTTGGATCTTCCCGAGTTGGTGGTGGTTGCCCATACTGCTAAAAATGCTGGAGAATGCCATGAATGATGACACAGAGAGGTGTTATGTACGCGCCGTGCGTTTTTTTCCTGAACCTTTCTGCAGCAAGTGTGCACTGTACATATTAGGGAGTTTAGGAGTCCAAACGGTAAACGTAAACTTTACGACAAAAATGGTTTGTCGTTCGTGACATGGAAATAACGTAAATGCAGTTACTCTTCATTCCACTTCCGATTGCCGCGAGGTTTATCAACGATAGCTCCGCAACGGCTGGACCGATTTTGATGAAACATACGTCAATCGACTTGTCTTTCTTGGCGGTACAGCCATCACCACTGTCATTTTCCCGAAAAATGTGACAGAAAAAAGTTCCTTCACAAATCACAGTTCGTGTTTACGGCCGAATTGGCGGCCATTTTGAAATGACGCAATGCATCGCGCACGTGTAAACTGCACTGAACAGCATAGCGAAATGAAATGGGTTTTGAGAAAGGGATCCGTTATGCAGGCCTTACGCAAAAAATGAAGATAGCAGAAAGATACCGGCAAGAAAGACAAGTTAATTGATGTATGGTATGTTGAATTTGACCGAGCCGTTGCGGAGATATCGGCTGAAAACCTCGCGCCACTGGGATTTGGAATGAACTGTAAGATTGAAATCTACCACTGAATGTATATAACGTAAACGGTAAATTGCAAGACCATACAACCAACAAGAACAATCCCTCGTGGTGCAACGCGTAGATTTTTATACCAAGAGCGGCCAATGCTCAGCGTTCATAGACTGGTTCCCGTCTTTGCCGCTCCAGCCGCTTGCGCTCCTCTTCCGTTTATACGAAGACAGTTGGCACACGTTTCCACGAAAACCACTCAATCACTATGAAATCAACCAGTACCATCATATAGTAAATATTTGTATCCAGGTCTGAAAGGTTAGATAGTTTTTAAAAAACGACATTGTTAGGGTATTTGAAGCGATTTTTGATGAAAACGTACAGAATTTCCTTTTTTGTTTGGTTCAGGGTGGAATGATGGATCCGTATCCGGCTCCGCCACTTTGCCCTTCCTCAGCCTCTGCGGATGCACACATTCCTCCTGTTTGTCAACGAACGGGCAGATGTCCTTGGGGGGGGGGGGNGGGGGGGGGGGGGGCAGAAAACCATTGATTCTGCGAAGCCTGCATTCTTTCTGGCCTAAAAGTAGGTTAAGAACACTCCCCAAATAATGGGGTCATATGACTAAAGAGTAGCAAATGCTTAAATGCTTTTACTTGAATTTTGCAATACAAATGCATTAGGCAATGCTGTATAAATCCGAAGTAAAAGCATTTGCTCGTCTTTATTCATATGACCCAATAAGTAAACATTCCCAGACTCTGTTATCTCCCGTCAATGCATAGTTTAGGAGGAGATGCGTGACGAAGCCCCATCCTTCCTTGTTGACACAACACCAATACACAGAGCTACACTATACACCTGTATAGCATGCGATCAACTCCAGTTGGTACGGACGTAATTCAAAATGGAATCCGTCTATTATAATAAGACTAGCTAGAACCCGTGGCAATCGGCGAATCTGAGTTTGGCCGAGGTTGGAATGCACGGCATGGCTGGAATTGGTGCAACGGTGTGCGGTAGGGAGAATTTGGAAAGCAATCGAACAACACCGTTAAAAAAAGTAAAATTGCGACCACAACCAAGTTCTCTTCGCAAATTAAACCACCCGTTGCATCAGGATATGGTATCCTCTATTACCATGCCGAATTTCGAGACAAAACAAAGCTTCTAAGTGTGACTTTATTGAGCCGACTTCCAGCATTATTATATAGAAGATGTACTTGCTGAAAGGTTCAGGAAAAATTCGCTCACCGGGTTACGCTTTGTTTTGCATGGATAGGCCTATTCTCTGATATGTCTGATGCACACTCACAGTGCAGTACATTTCATTTGTTCTTATGTCAGTTTCATTTCCGCCTCTCGCGCAATGAGGACCATAACCCACTACCTCAATAAGTGTCACTAGTGGTTAAAACTATTGAAATGAACGTGGCATCCAGGTCCTGGTCAATTTCCCACACATCCATTGTATAGGACCTGGTTTTGGTGTGCTGCCCTCTATCGTAGCTATGATCCCCATTGAAGTGAGCAGGCAATGTCCACACTCTTGTGAGTTTCAGGCTTCGTTCGGCAGTTTGGCCTATTCGTTTGTTATTTCATTGTAATTTCCGCACCGTTGCCTTTGTTCGGCGTGTCCGAAATTCGCACCCCGCACTGTCCAAGTGAGTGGCCGTGTGTATCATCTTCACTGAGTTCAGGTAAAGACTCGGCTTCTCCTCTCTTGACCTTCACGCAAGCAAACCACATTCCGTGTTCAAGGATGTCCCCCGTCCCAGAAATAGCAACCAATCACGGCAGAGCTTGCATCGGCAGCTCGGGTATGATGACAAGATGGCGGGCTCGATGAAACTTTATTCCAATGCAAAGTCTCCGTGCAAGGACTTACAAGTACCGTACTCAAAAAGAAGCCGCGGAGGCAATATTCGATGGAGACTATTTGTTATTCTGTTGTAGGACTGGCAGTGGGAAGTCAATTATGTGCCAGCAGGCGGGCCAGCAGGCGGGCCAGCAGGCCAGTGTTGTCCGCTACGAAGTTGAACGGCGTACTCGTATTGAATAAATTACCGCATGAGAACCGAGGCTTCTGATTGGTCGCACGAGAAAATCCCAAAGCGTTGAACACGGAATCTGGTTGCTTGCTGCAGAGTGTAGGAAGAGGTTAGCGATTTCTACACGATGCATTATGCAGAATGGTGTGTATGCGCCCACTGCGACCTGCGAGGAGTCAGCGCAGTGTTGAAAAAAGGATATGCCGAACGGAGCACGAAACACACACGTGTGTGGAGGCATGGAATGTACGTTTGTATTTCGTCAATACTTCTGAAACGATTTGTTGAAAAATCTTTGGAATATATACCACGATTTACCAGCCAATATTGTAGCGTCGAAGAAAAAGGTAGGTGACGATGTGGCGAGGGAATAGACATCCTGCGAAAGTCGGCCGTGACAGGTCAGAAGGGGTAAACAAACCTTGGGCCTAGTGCATTTGTACAGATGGCTCCTGTGCGTACGGTCTGTACAATGCATTAGGCCCAGGTTTGTTTACCCCTTCTGACCTGTCATGGCCGACTTTCGCAGGATGCCTGTGTCCCCGCGCTTACTCTGCAGGTGGCAGCACTGCCATAATAAATGAATTTTCCATTCAAATACCGGTACATTCAACGCCATCTTGAATAGATAGCATGCGAAAGTCGGCCATGACAGCTCAGAAGGGGTAAACATTAACCTAAGCCTAGGGGGCCCCAGTGCATTTTGTACAGTTGGCTCCTGTGCTTACCGTGTGTACAATGCACTGGGCCTGGTTTGTTTGCCTCTTCTGACCTGTCATGATGGCCGACTTTCGCAAGATGTCTTTTTGGCGATCTAACTCTATGTCGGNTAGACTGGTCCCCTGTCGTAGTTCTCGCTTCACTACTACGACAGGCATTTTGAACGCCAACTCGGCATGTGATTGGTCAGCCAAACGTCATCAACGGCCGCGCCATGAGTCATATCTATTTTTAGACACTCCCCGCAACGTTGAAAGTCTTTATTGCTCATTTGCATACGTGTGTCAGAAAACAGGCAAATATGGCGGACGCGGCCTGTCGTAGTAGTGGAGGAACGGAGCGATACGACAGGGGACCAGTCTACCTCAAGGTGAAATCTATACCGCGATGTCTCGCGATAATTTACGATATCTCGCGATAATCGGCGAGACTGCCTTCCTGACGTCTGCCTTCTTGTTGATATCTTGTTTGTGTCGACGGGCAGAATGCATTCACCGCATTACCGTACTATACTATCAGTGCATTCAAAAAGTGTGTTCAGCTATCTAAGAGTAACATCCCTGTTAAAGGGAGACTGCTCCACTCATTGTAAACTTTTGAATTTTAATCAATCCATGGAGACTATTGCCATGAGTTGTGATGTCACTAGTGTCAATAGGCTGACGACCTTTGTAGTGAATGAGCTCATACTGTGACTGCCTAAACCTATTGGTTGTACCTTCATAAATATGCACTGAGCACGTAATATGACATAACATGTGCTGTGCAGTGGTCCCTTGGAATGCAGTAAAAATGCTTAAAGCGAATCGATAGCGGATTTTGTTTACATTTGGCTGGTGTTTGTAAACACAAAATTCAGCCAATCAAAATGCACGAAAATTTCTTTGTTGACATTCTGGAGAAGTTTGTTTACATTTTTTCCTGAAAATTCGTCCCCTTTCAAATTCTATTTCTAAATCAAATTTTTCGCTGTCGATTCGCTTTAAAATGATGAGTTTGCTGATTAAAAAAAGACTTGTTGCGGATATCAGTGAATTTGAATCTATTAACGACATTTCAAAAGTTCAATGAATGGAGTCTGCCTTTAAATTTGCCCGTCCAACTTACTGCTTCGAGGAGAGATTGGGGAACCACGCACAAAAAGTAACCACAGTGTGAAACGGCCCGTGACATCGATTGGTGGCTTTTAGTCTTATGTCAACTAACGGTGCAGGCGTCATGACTTTACACTTTAACCGACTTTACACTGTAAAAGATCGTCCCAACGACTGCAGCGCCGCCTAACGTCTTTCCGTCGACTAAGACACGAGAACATAGTATCAAAACGACTGCAGATAATAATTACAAGGGGTTTATTTTGTAACGTCTTTTTTGCGGTTATAACCGCCCATGGTACCCCATGGCTTTTGACGCAACACCATATGGAGCGCTGAACGCTGCAGGATGACAGTGGTCTTGCCTCGACGCTGTTCAGCAGCACAGCGAAGTCACTGATTGGTCAGTCAGACAGATGGCGGTGGGTTGTGGTGTAGAGAATTCTTCGTAAAACTCTGACGGTGGTTTGGCCACGGCTTGCATAACTTTACATTTTTTTTCGATTTTTTCGGTTTGTCTATAACAACTAGGATGTGATATGTCCATTCAGATGAACCTGACCTTCGTACCTCCCCCATGTGACCCCCAGTTTGGATCTGCTTGCCAAATGGGCCGCCCCCTTAAAAGGGAATTGTCGCGGCAGTCAAAATGACACTAAGAATAATTTCGCGGCCCGCGAAATTCACAATTTCAAAATTACAAATTTCTGTATTTTAGTGACTAGTTAGATCATTAGACGCGTTAAATGTTATCCAAAAAGAATATAAAGCCATGGCAGTCGTGCAGTTATGCACTTTTAATAGAATATATGCCATATAAGTACTAATATATCCAAGATGGCGACGATCACTCCATTCTCAACTTAGAGCACGAAATTGTGCCAGATTCCGAAGAATGACGGAAAGACCCGAAATGTTACGAATGCGACCGATCGTGTGTTTGACACTTCGGCAAGCAGACCAATTCGCTAAAATGACTTTTACGACGAAAACCTTGGAGTCCTGGACATCCGTCTTCTACTGACTTCTAACCTACACTTTCAAACTGTAAAAATCTTCATTTGCGACGCGATGCATCCCCAGTAAAGTTTTTTAACGATCCTTAAACCAAATGGCCAAAAATGACATCTTTGCCATGTTGAGGTTTCGAGGACGTTTTTTGTACTTTTATAATAGTCAGTATAATATACGTTCATGTATTATAATTGTCAATATACTTATTATATGTATGTATTGTACTATTGTACTTAACAATACGTGATTATTGTTAAAGTTGCACTGTATGCATGAGGTACGCGCCTCAGTAGCCCTCCCCTGGCGGCGGAATCGTGAACCAAGACTGGTTCCGGATAAGACTGGTGTCCTGTCCAACCCATACGAAGCCAGTAGTGACACCTGGAGACAGTACTATGTCTATGCACTGTATGCATAAGGTACGCGCCTCAGAGCCCTCCCCTGCCGGCGGAATAGGGAACCAGCGTGATGAGACTGGTGTCCTGTCCAAACCATACAAAGCCAGTGAACACCTTGACTAGACAGTACTACATGTATGTCGAAACTTGACAAAATAGCCACCGTCCTTTTCATCACTTCAGAAATTCAATCAACGCGCTGTCATAGCGTGACTAACCCTTTATCAAGTACATGTAAACTACATTTTGTACCATGCGTCAACTCATTATTTCATGTGTGGCAACAGTCTCAAGGCCTGAAGGCCTGTTTCCACTACAACGGTTTCTGCAGCGGTTTGCGGCGCCGGGGTGGTTTCCACAGGCATTGGGATGAATTAACACACCCTGTATTGCTAAACCATCGAAGGATTATCCCAAACCCTGTGAACAAAAACCCGGCGCGGCCAACCGCAGCGGAAACCGGTCTACAGTGTGTTTCAAAAAACGTTGTCATCTCTAAAATATCTCCTAGAACCTAAACCCATGAATATTTTTGGCTCAGATTTTCTAAGCTGCTAGGTGTAGACATACTCATAATGTTTATGTAATGTTTGTATGATGGTGTCTTGTTATAAAGGAACAGTGATACCAAAAGTAAAAGGGTCCGAAGTGCAGGTGTCAGAGCTTTCCAGGAAATTCCACAAGATATGGTGATCCGTTCAGTCACCAGAATGCAAATCTGAGCCAAAAATATTCATGGGTTTGGGTTCTAGGAGATATTTTAGAGATGACAACTTTTTTTTGAAACACCCTGTAGTGGAAACAGGGCTTTATTGGTAACTTAGATCATTCAAATAGATAGATTTGAACAGTTTTATCGAGCATGCGTAAACGAGGTTGCCTAAAGGTCAAAGGTTACGTCGGCCGCCACGGAAACTTAATGCATACAGTGGTGCTTTAAAATAAAACACGCATTATATCATGGTTGTTCTCTGGAACACAGTAAATGAGATATTATGCAGAGATAAGATCGGGATAAGCAGGTTTTGAGGCCCGGTGTAACATCTGCCAATGTTCCGCATTTTCCAGTGTTCCCTTCTTTGCATTGGGACGATAGACAGCTAGAGAGACCATGACTTTTCAATGAGGACGGCGCTGTACTAGCACCACACGGCGTCGCTGCCAGCGTTGTGACCAAAATTTCTTTTTTCCAACGTTATTTCCATTTATTTCTGGCATGAAAATAACCTGTTTGTTTTGGTCACCCGGCAGTAAAACTTACATCATCGTGTAGCAGATGAAATTTTCTCGTAATCCCATTACTTTTTTTAAAAATAAGAGATAGCAACGTTTTTGTGTCATTATTTCTGTAGAAAAATGTACAGGTCATTTTCTCATGACGCAACGTCAACACCGAAAATGACGTCAATGACCTCACTAAGGTCACATCGCTCGCAGCGCCGACCTGTCGGGATAAAAAAAAGTTGCCCTCCTCATAGGGCAGTACAGTGAGGGGAACATTCACACACAGGAACACTGATAGATGTTACACCTGATAATTGAGCGAAATATTTGTGCGTGAAAAGTGTGACGAATTTATGAGGTTGGAGAGTTAAATGGTAGATTGACCTCTGCCCCCTATCTGCCTATTTTAATGGCGGACAGTTATGGCGGCAGAGCAGGTATGTGACGTCATTAATGATATGTGAGGTGGTCAACCTCGTCCCAGGGATCTTTTGCTCGTCGTTCTTGGCAGGAGAACGACTGCACGAGGTTGTGACAGGGCTCAATCAATTCAGAGAGATGATTGGTCCGTAATGATGCACAAATCTGGTCAGTACAAAGCAGCCAGTCTACAATTTGCGTGTTCGTTTACTCACTCGGGCCTCCCCGGATTAAATTTCTGAGCGGCTGAGGCGCATGCTCAATAAAGCCCCATTCCGAACGCTGTTGGGCCTCACTTTAACTCGAGTAAGTTGGCACCACGTGATCAGGCAAAGTGGCGGCCAGCAATGGCACCTGCACACCAGCAGACGACATGGACGACCAGAAGATGAAAGTCGCCCTGGTATGACTGGTAGCCATTTTATCCTCACTGTCTGTATCCATAGTTGCATGCTGACCCGGCCATTATTTATAGTCAGTTTGCGTAAAAATGGCGGATTCGGCATGTTCGACGCCATTTTGTCGAAAGGTGTGCTGGGATACTTCCCCAACTAACCACTTGGAGCAGGCCCAAGAGGCGCCAGATCATGACGTCACACGATAAAAGAACGCTGTGGGTCTCGCTCAGGGGAGGCTCGGGTGAGTAAACGAACACGCTACACGAGAGTTGGCCTAGACTGGTTCCCGTCTATGTCGCTCCACTCCCGCAGCGCACATTCGTTGTGGAATGAGCGCCGCGGGAGAGCAGCGACAAAGACGGGAACCAGTCTGAGTCGGTGTTGGGCCTAGCCGCTAGGTGTCGTGATGGTATGACGGGTTGCCAATGTCGAGTGTTGGGTTTGCCAACGGTGAGTGTTGGGTTTGCCAACAGTGAGTGTTGGATTGCCAACTTGAGTGTTGGTCGATGGGTTATTTTTAACCATGTATACCGCTGATAATCTATTTGTTCCAAACACAGTTCATTCAATGTTGTGATATTTTAACCTATCGCGACCTATTTCGCGAGTTGTACATGTCTTTGCCTGAAGTTCCAAAACAGTTCACCGACGTGTTGTGATATTAAATCATGTTGCTCTACATATTATCAAACTATTATATATGATGAACTATTAGAGAGGTCTAGCAAACATTCCGAAACGTCTACGATAACGTTTTACAAGTTTCGTGAGTTTCCTGTCGCCCTAACCTAGTCCTAAATATTTTTAGCCGGTGTGGCAGGGATCAAAGTCCCCTGGAACCTAAGTTCGGTTTCATTACTTCAACGAGGGCGGATTAGAATAGCTATAGAGACCATTTCCATTCGAACATAGTATACAATGGGTCATCTGAATAAAGACTAGTAAATGCTTTTACTAGAATTTTGCAATGCAAATGCACTAAGCAATGCTGTGCAAACCTGAAGTAAAAGCATTTGCTAGTCTTTATTCAAATGATCCAATTTTTTATTTGATTTTTCCATCAGGGCCGAAGCCATAGCATGGCCCTGGTAGGTATGGAAGAGGCCATCTCGAGCTACTCATGTTCCTCACTTGGATGGAGTCTTTTACTTGCCCTTGCAAAGGCACAAGGTACAAGGCACCACGTCTTACTGTCCCATGCGGCGGGCTGAAGAGCCAGGGGTGATTAATCCCATATGGCCCGGGATTCGAACCCGGGACCTGCCGTTATAGCATTTAATCGCCGAATATTTCATCCCGGATTGGGTTTATAGTCTGATATCAACAACGGTAGAGGTGTCATCCGACTTTACACTTTAACCCAGTCTATCCTGAAACCTTTCAGTAGAACTCAGATGAGCTGCTCATTCAGCGCTACAATCTGAGCATTTCCGACCGGTACCCATTTATACACCTGGGTGGAGAGAGGCCAGTGAGGCAAAGAGACTTGACCAAAGTCTCACGCCCAGTGGGATTCGAACCCGGGATCCTCTGCCCGCTAGTCGGAGGCCCGAACCACTACACCACCGTGGCTCCTCATTATCGTTTCTACGACTTTCTCCTCTGGTACAGCGGCCTTGAAGCTGCATTTGAAGCTATTATGATAATAGAGAGTTTAAGAAATCACACGCTAACGATAACATTTACGTTAACGATATTTTTTGTACATGCAAGAAATAGCGTTAACGTACACGTTACCGTTAGCGTCTGATCTCTTAAACTCTGTATTCTAGGGAGACGGAACGTAATTTTTGCAGCAAGATTTATTTGTATAACCAAAAGTGGTTGTATCACTAGGCCTAGGCCTACATCCATTCTCTTGCTCAATACAAGTTGACACCGTATAATCTCGTCAACTGCTGAACACACTTTAAACTTCATTGGTTTATTGCAGCAACAGCTAAAACGGATAATGCGCGACGATTACGTACGCGTGATTTTGCTAGAACTCTCTAATATTCTTCTCATACAGGTTAGTTGAATAAATGTTGTGGTTTATTACACGTAGGTGTTGCTTTGCATCTTTATATGAAGCAAAAATCGTAAGGAATAGTGTTCACCCCTTTAAATAACATTTTCCATCTGACTCCATGGAACCTTCCTACCATGATATGCCGTGTGGTGTGTGTTTTAATGCGAGTGAATCCCAATAGATGTCGCCCGTTTTCTATCAGCTCAACGTCGGCGTTCAGCTTTCGTTCATTCTACGTTGTGAGATACTTTTTCGATGTTTCACTTCTGACGAGACGAAAAGTATCTCTACTGTATGAAGAATACCGCCATCTTGGATAGACATTCATCCGCGTTAGGAGCACTACTTAATACGTACTGCGCATGCGTAGCAGCAACATAATATCATACTTTTCTTGATCTTATGTACGCATAAATCTATAGTTTTAAGTAATTCATATATACAATGATGAATTTTCAAAAAATATGCGTATATCATGTAATTCTAGACACCATCACCTGGGCACTATCTGGCGGACGAATGGGTTAGTAAATCGCCGGAACTGAGGACCCACTTCCGTTTCAAGATGGCGCGTATTGTTATACAGCCGAGTCGGACTCCCGACAAATCCCGAAGTACCCGAAGGAGGCCGAACGAGGCCGAGCCGAATGAGCTTTCGTTGTGAGGACGGAATCCCAATTTAATACATGTAGTACTTCGTACTTCGTGTTTTGTCAGATTTGCGATACCTCACTTTTACTGAACAGACAACCGTCAGAAGTAGTCTACGATAGATGACGCGGGCTGCAGAATGACGAGTCGACAACGTTCGGTCACACCCCTACCGCATTGAGATTTGCCGTCATTGTGCGCCTTGATATCGATTCGCACCAATTTTTTTGATAACCGACAGATGCGCACCGAACTGAACTAGCAGCCTCGCGGAAGTTTTCACGTAACTGAAAAAGATCAGCGCTATTAGCGTTTGTAGGCCGAATAATAACACATACAAAATTCCTGATTACGAATAATATCAGAAATTTATGTCCACTAATATTTTCATTGCTTTGTAATAACTTTCCTTAAACGTCCCCTCAAGACACGATAATGGTATTCAGATACACTGGTGGACAGAAATATTAGGACAGTGGCCAATTTGAAGTCTGATGTAGTTTCTGCCTGTTAATAGGGAGGTTTCGCAAGCGCCCGGTTGGGCCATACGACGACGTTTATCTATACCCCCACACAATAGATAAAACGTCGTCGTTGGGCCTAACCGGGCGCTTGCGAAACCTCACTAATAATGTAATGAACTCAACTTGTGTTCATATATTGTGGGAAGGGTCCTTCTTTCCCCTTGCTACAATTTCAGTAAATTACATAATCATGGAAATTATGCAATGGGGTTAATGACAATAAGGCAATTCTCGCCCTTGTTCGTCAAAGGCATTTACAAGCAAATAATTTATAGTTTTTCTTCGTTTTTTCTTCATTTTTCTTCAATAAAGCTCATAACATGTCTGACCAGTTTAATACGTCATAACAGGACATGTGTTTAATTAAATCACTTGAAATTAACAACAATCCACATTGGAAGTGCAGAAATGAAAGTTAAAACGTGATCAAAAATGTGTTCTAGACTTTATTCAAGCGAAAACATTTCGGGCCGTATTCAAAAAGGGTGTTTAAGACTTAGACGCGTGTAACTTCGTCAAATGCATGGTGGAAGTGTGTGCATTTAGTGAAGTTAGACGCGTCTAAGTCTTAATCGCGCAGGTTTTCTCCGGGCACTCCGGTTTCCTCCTGCATTACATTAAAAACGCCCAATATTGTCTATAGAACCAATAATGCCGAATTTGGCGCTCGGTTCTCAACTCAATATTTTTTAATCGCGCGATGATCACCCTTTTTGAATACGGCCCCTTATCTTCTTCTGATTCTTAACAGGCAGAAACTAACATCAAACTTCAAATTGGCGACTGTCCTAATATTTCTGTCCACCAGTGTAGTCATCCCTTCGTGAGCCTCTGATCGACTCATTTAGAATACAAGTAGCTATCAGAGCGTGAAACCCATTGGGTGCCTCACTGAATGTTTCACGCTCAATGGCAATAGTATTATCCTACTGGTGATTGATTTTCAGATCCGCTTGGCTGCGTGACAGTCGTGCGCAATTCTGAACAATCTCAAATCAATACTGGTGCGCAACCTCGTCCCCAGAGTTTTTCCACAATTGGTTGTCAGGGAATGTTGATAGCCCTGAACAAGGACGAGGTTGAAAGATACGTCAACAAACTCTGGTTGCGCAAGGACGATGTTGACAGATGCGTCAACAAATTCTATTGCGCGAGACTTACGCTGGTCGAGTTCGGAGTGACCGATTCGGTATCAACAATTATCGCCAAATGGCGGCCGATCATGGCGACGGGCGTAAACACTACGAGATGACATTCAAAATATTTGAAAGGGATTATAGCGGTATAACTGCGTGATATCTTTGCATGTAAACAGGACGAGTTCGAGTCAATAGCCGTTGAAATTATTGGGAGAAAATAATTTGACAGGTTGTGTGACATTTCTGGCCGACATCACGAGGAGCCGAGAGTGGGGCGCCATGCTTGCCAACCAGGATACATCTACCGGGATTTCCGCTCGATAATATTTTCATTTTCGTCACTCTTTAAGACGGTAGGTAAATGTCATTTTTATATCTTTTTCGTGTTTTTTTCGGCATGTTACGAAAGTTCCGCACGAAAAACTCAGTGAAACTTAAGAAAGTTCGATCTTGGCCTGTGACCTCAAGTTCGGGGCACATTCGGCGCACACGCGGACAGCTGCTGTGTGGTTTAAGGCGGGAAGTTTGCCCTCGCATCATTCAGTCGCCAAAGCGCTGGTCATGGTGTGTGGTCAGGGATCAGCCCTTCTAAAAAAATCTCTGTAGGGTGTGACAGGGTGTTCTTGGGTGCTCTAGGGTATTCTTGGGTGTTCTTGNCGAATATTTTTCGGCATGTTATGGAAACTTCCGCACAAAAAACTCAATGAAACTCGATAAAGTTCGATCTAGGCCTGTGACCTCAAGTTCGGGGCACATTCGGCGCACACGCGGACAGCTGCTGTGGTTTGAGGCGGGACTTTTGTCACCCGCATCATTCAGTCGCCAAAGTGCTGGTGGTCATGGTGTGTGACCAGGGATCAGAACACGCAGTGCCGCCGATTCGAAGGCCTACAGGTGTCATAGAATAATCATGATAATAGGGAGTTTTCGCAAAGCCCCCGAAACGCAAACGCGAACGCCAAACCCATTGTCCGATGCCACGAAGAGAGCACCGAACAAAAGAATAGACGTTGGTGTTGGCGTTTCGGGGGCTTTGCGAAAACTTTATATTATAGAAAACCCCATCTTCTGAAGGCCGCCTGCAGGCTTATTGTCACGGGATTGAGGGTCGTGGTGTCTCTATAGATCTGATGTATAGTGTACCACTCGGCAGATTTTCGACTGTCCCCCAGAAAAAGTTTGTGCGCGTCATTAGGCCTAGGCCTATAACGAGATAACTCTATCATATTTAGATAAAACATGTTATCTATCGATATATCTGTCTTTCGAGTAAAAACTAACCTGGAAAAACTGTGTAAACAGTACACTTTTAACTGTACATGTCTATAGTATCCAACTGAATAGTGCCGCTTAATCCGTATACTTGTACTAGTATTGTAGGCCTATTTTTCGGAGGGGGGGGGCATCATGTCAGAGGGACTGCGCTCCATCATACCGCCACAAAAAAACTTTTTTTAAAAATATTAGGCCTATGAACTCAATGTTGCAACAAATAATTGGTGTCGTCCTTTGCCGAATACGACCCCCCTCCCCTCCCCACCCCGATTTTGTATGTAGGGTGGGGAAAGGATGTGGTCAAACTTGCCCTCTATGAAAATCCACAGAAAAACAGTTTCTGTTTGACCTTGACCTTACTGGGTGACCTTGACCCCTGACTAAATTGGTTGTTCAAAAAATCCTTAGGTCAGGAAACATAATTATGAATAGCCGTTTAAATTTTGAAAATCCACAAAAAAAGGGAATACGTGTATCAACATTTACTGCGTTTTTTCACTCGGTTGGCATGGAAAAGAGATTTTCGCAAAACGCTCAAAGGTTCCAAAATGGGACCCGTCGGTTTGTGAATCCAAAGTCTTCAAATAAAGGAAACTGTAATAAAATTGCCGTTGTCTAGACATCGACACTTTTTCACATTGCGTCAAGACTATAATCAGTTGAAGTTTAGGACCCAGGGAAGGTTGTTCAAAACACCGTTTGTTCTATTTTGACATTAGGGAGGTTTCGAAATCAAACGATAAACGCAAACGTTAACGACAACGTTATTTTTGTACCGAAAACGCAATATAAAATCTGGTTAATGTGTAGTATGAATAATAACGTTGTCGTAAAGTTTTCGTTTATCGTTTGATTTCGAAACCTCCCTATTAGGGAGGTTAAACGATAAACGTAAACGTTAACGACAACGTTATTTTTGTACCGAAAATGCAATATAAAATCTGGTTAATGTGTATTACGAAAAATAACGTTGTCGTAAAGTTTACGTTTATCGTTTGATTTCGAAACTTCCCTATTATCTCCACGTGGCGTTATCTGCAATGGGCTTGACTGATGGAGGTAACGCCAAGATAGCACTCAACGTCACGTAGGTGACAAATAATTGGCATGTTAAGAAATCAAACGGTAAACGTAAACGTTAACGACAACGTTATTTTTGCACCAAAAATGCAATATGAAATCTGGTTAATGTGTAGTATGAAAAATAACGTTGTCGTAAAGTTTACGTTTATCGTTTGATTTCTATACCTCTGTACTATTTTGAGCAACTGGGCCAGGGTTGTTAGAAATGAAAAATCGTGTCATGAGCCTTCAACAACTTAGCCGCTTTCGTAGATTCTTTGACGTAGAACCTTTCTTACCAAAGGTGAAATACTCCTTCATAAGCACAGCAGGCCTATGGAGAGCAATCGATTTAAGTGGAACGCGACCTCCATAAACGGTGACATTTTATTTCATGAGGTGCTGGGCCAATGCCAATCGACAGTGTCTGGTCTTCTTATAAATCGATTCGTATTGAAAAAGTTTAATAATGGGTTTTTATGGTTGAACCTATTTTAGAACATTTCGTTCCATATATCGTACACATCGGTCGTGTCTTTCATGAACTTGAAAGGGGGAAGTTCTTTAGGCTTAGAAATGAAATTTTAAAGGGACCCTATAAGTATAGCTATTACTCCTCATTTCACATCCAAATGGCGTGAGGTTTTCAGCCGATATCTCCGCAACGGCTGGGTCAAATTTGACATACCATACATCAATCGATTTGTCTTTTTTGCCGCCATAGGCATCATCGCTGTCATTTTCCCTAAAAACCTGGCAGAAAGAAGTTCTTTCACCAATCACAGTTCGTGTTTTCAGCCTGAGTGGCGGCCATTTTGAAATGACGCAATGCATCGCGCACGTGTAAACTGCACTGAACATCGCGGCAAATGAAATGGGTTTTGAGAATGGGATCCGTTATGTCGGACGTACACAAAAAACGAAGATAGCGGAAAGATACCGACAAGAAAGATAAGATGATTCATGTATTTTTTGTCAAATTTGACCCAGCTGTTGCGGAGATGTCGTTGATAAACTTCGCGCCATTCGGATGTTGAAAGAGAGTACGTAGGCTCATATCAGTGCGGTCACTTCATCACAGGTGGCGCTAGCAACTGACAGGCTACAGATTTTGGCTCAAATGTTGATGTTTAGTGTATTTTACTTGCAATACATGTCAGGGTTAGATTCTCATGCCAACCGATCGGTGTAATGAGCACATCAATATGCCTATGAGGAGGCTGCCTGTAGGGTCCCTTTAACAAAATGTTCTGGGCATTGAAAAAGTTTTAATGGGTTTTTAGCTCACCTCTGTGAGGTGAGCTTCTCCCATGGTGTGTCGTCCGTCGTCCGTCGTCGTCCGTCGTCGTCGTCGTCGTCCGTCGTCGCCGTCGTCGTCCGTCGTCGTTAACAGGGGTGGCACGTTTCTAAACCACTTGGTCTACAAACTTGAAATTTGGTGTACAGGTGCCCTATGGTAAAAACTATCTCTGGACCGAAACTTAGCGCTGCTGCTTGTACACTCTGGCCTGTAGGGGGCGCTTTGTGAAAACCTTCTTTCGGCCGTATCTCCTGAACGCGGTTAGCTAGAACCACGAAACTTTTATGGTGGGTTCCTCTGATGAGACTTCATCACATAAATCCCGGGTTTTTGATTTGACCTACTTTTCAAGGTCACAGAGGTCAAAGTTCAAAATTCACTGTTTGGTGGCACATTTCATTGCTATTTGACATAGAGTGTTGTGATTTGGTGTGAAGATATATCTAGGCACCCTGCACGAATGCACCAAATTTCAACCCGATCGGACTTCAAATATGGCCGCCAGGAAGCCATCTTGAAAAATGGACTTTGACCCACATTTTATAAATAGGAGTAGGTAGGATGTTTTAACGTTGTCAAAATATGTATCTAGGTACCATATAAATATATGGTAAATTTCAGTCAGATTCGACGTCAAATATGGCCGCCAGGGAGCCATCTTGAAAAATGGACTTCGACCCACACCTCATAAATAGTGGGAGCTAGGATGCTTTAACCGTGCCTAAATATGTGTCTTGGTACCGTCTACTTATATGCCAAATTTCGGTTCGATTGGACTTCAACATGGCTGCCAGGCGGCCATCTTGAAAAATTGACTTTTGCCATATCTCATCGGTAGTAAATGTTACGATGTTTCTGCACTAATCCTTCACCATTCAGTGTATCACCAGGCTACTCACATTTCATACTCTGTCACAGAGGTGAGCACAATGGCCCTGGCCATTTCATTGTAGTAATAAAAGCTTACGTTTACTTTGGTCGTGGCTTTCATGAACTTGAAACGGGAGGTTAATTATCAGGCTTAGAAATGAAATTTCAATGTGGACGACATGTCAAAGGGGGCACTCCTGCCCTTAGGAATATTCGAATTAGTCGAGAGCTGAGCGCCAGATAGGCCTACGTCGCCTTCTTTGTCACATAAAGACCGGTGTAATATGTGATCCCCCCATGTCGGATGTCTCGTATAAAAGTAGCTTATGGAGGCAAACCGGCTGACCGCCCCATTTTCCCTCCTTCGCACCTACAAAAGAGCAAAATGTCGCATCAGGCCTACGTGTCGCATAGGCCTACGTCGCCTTCTTTATCACATGAAGACCATCTGGTTCTCACCAGTCTATCTGGCCTGACGGCCATCTAGCCTGGTTCGAATCCACCACATTTCCCGTTTCTGAGGTGGTGAAAGCCTCAGCCAATCATCGGGGCGCGAAGGAAAATCGACGCGCCAATCAAAATCCGTGTTACAAATTCAAGCGTGAAGAGCAAAGAAAGTGTCCAACGGTGATTTGTTTCGCAAGTTCTGATTGGCTCAGAGGCGGGATCAAGTAGGGGTCAGGTTCATTAATAATTTATGCATTAACAGAAAAGATGACACGATTCGGACAAGGCTAAAGACGGAGTTCATACGGAGTCGATAGCCTTGTTTGGACAAGATGATGAAGACCGGTGTAATACATGTAATGTAATCCCCCCCCCCCATATCTAATCGGATGTCTCGTATAAAAGTAGCTTATGGAGGCAAACGGGCTGACCACCTCATTTTCCCTCCTTTGCACCTACAAAAGAGCAAAATGTCGCATCAGGACGTCCTTGACGCGTTAGGCTTCCTTTACATCGAAGTATTCGGTATACGAAAACGACGGTTTACAATGGCTTCACGGTGGTGAATCCTCGGAATGCCTTTGTTAGCCGGCGTTTCCGTATACCGAATACTTCTATGTAAGGGAAGCCTTAAGCCTGCCGCACACTGGAGCTATCTGCTGAGCAAAAAGTCATTCGAGACCGTTTGCTCAGCAGTTACCCCACCGAAAAATTACACTCCTCTCGCAGTGTTTCGTTTCGCTCCGTACCTACGCTTCACAAACCACTGCTTCGAATGGCCGGTATTCTGCCGATTTACCGCCAGATGGCACCACTACGGTCCAACCAATCAGCGCCCACCATCAGGCTGCAACTGAGCAAAATCCTAAAACACTTTCTCCAGCGCGGCAGCGGGAACAGTAGTGGTGCCATCTGGCGGTAAATCGGCAGAATACCGGCCATACGAAGCAGTGGTAGGTACGGAGCGAAACAAAACACTGCGAGAGGAGTGTACGACAAATACGCGCACACGTGAGCTATCTGCTGAGCAAACGGTCTCGAATGACTTCTTGCTCAGCAGATAGTTCCAGTGTGCGGCAGGCTTTAGTTCTGCAGGTTCTTCATTGGCCTAATCAAACGATGCTGCGGGCAAGGCGCGCAAGACACCCAGAGAATTACCTGAACAATGGGGCAGACGGATTAACAAGTCTAGCATGGCTTAATCCGTCTACTGTTGAATTCTCGGTGAGAGACTAGCCCGACCTATCACGTGGAGAGCGAATCTGACCGGGGATCGCTCGGTGTAATGTATGAGAATGCCTCCAATATGCCAGTGCCCGCTTTATTATTTGGCGGACACTGAAATACAGAAAGACATGTTTATCTGTGTCTCCCCTATTGTCAGCTCGCGGCTTATTCCGTCAATGAATCTTCTTTGGGGGGGGGGCATTGGCAAAATAATCCACCGGTGTAAGATAAATCACTGTCCTACGTGAGCCACTCTCCTCCGGAAAAAAATTATTTGCTCTTTTTTGACGTCTTCGACAGCTCACAGCGCCGCCTCTTTGGGGGTGACCTGAAAATCGGGGACGAATCTTGCTGATTGACTTGCGTTTGATCAACAACGCGTTCGCTCACCATTGTGTCCATCATCTGTACGATTAATCGAAATTGCATCCATCCATCATGGAGTGAAAATTAGTAATTACTACCGTGACGGTGGTCACTGTGGCAACGTAAAGCGCCACGGAATAAGCGCCATGGCGACCAGGTTTGTTGATACAAACAGTCGCTCGCTCTAATCACAAGGACTCCTAATATAGGCAGTTATCGGCTATGGATGATGAACTATGTGGGTCAGTTTATGAATGTGACATTTTGCCATTTAAAAAAAGTGCCAAATGCGTTGGGGAAGTCAATCTCGTACCCAGAGGTTAGTTACGCTCGGCCGAGCTTGGATGTCGCTCCACTAATCTGTGGAGATTGATGGCTACTTCACGCAATTGTGATTTTTAGCGTCGTGCGATTTTAGACCGCAGATATATTGAAATAATTGAGAGGTTTCGAAATCATACGATAAACGTAAACTTTACGACAACGTTATTTTTCATACTACACTAACCAGATTTTGTATTGCATTTTCGATACGAAAATAACGTTGTCGTTAACGTTTACGTTTATCGTTTGGTTTCGAAACCTCACTATTAGCAGCATAAAAACACAAAAATATCCTTATAAAGCTTTTTCCCCGGACCTGCCCTTTTTGGTCCATCGCATGGGACAGTAAGCCGTGGCACCTTGTACCTTGTGCGTTTTCAAGGGCAAGCCGAGTAAAAGACCCCATCCAAGTGAGGAACATGAGTAGCTTGTGATGACCTTACACGTACCAGGGCCAATATTTTTATGGCTTCGGCCCCGACGGAAAAATCTGGTCATGACAATAATACAAAATTTAAAATCGCATTCGTAGGTCAAGGTCGCTTTTGTAGGGTCAAGGTAACCCCATCCACCCCATGCAGTGCCTAAGATGGCCACAACTGCCATTGCCAATTTGTAGTGTTAATTAAAGGAGCTGGACGTCCAAGTTGTAAACACTCACTCACTGGTTCTCTATCCACGCGACGCTGCGGTGCTGCCACCTATTGTCGGTGATATGTACTGACGTGAATATCGTGAGTGAGTTGCATCGGACCGGGAACCAGTCTATATCACGGGGCGCTACTGGTGCTGCCACCTGCACGAAGGAATAAAACTAGTTTGCCGACCATGTTTGTAAAAAAACAGCTTGTTTACAACTTCGGCGTCTAACTCCTTTAAGGTATGTCTGAGGGATTTTTTACTTTTCAGGGTCTAGGCAGCAAAGATGGTGAGAGCGTGGAAAAATCAGAAATACAGCGCCATCAAAGCNCACTTCAAATGTCACTGATCATGCCAGTGCGTTTTGGCACTTTAGATATCGAAATTAACATTCGGAACTTCTGAAGGCAACTGCTCGGCAATTTCCGTAGACACTCGCATTTCCCCTCGGACACAATTCCGAGGCAGCCATCTTGAATGCGCAGTTGATCAATAATTGGCAGATTGGGTGAGATACCGGTAAGTTTACATATAATATGCCTCAACTTATCCAGCAAATAAGGCTGAACATCTTAACAGGCCAAAAGAGTCCCACGGTCGTGGCGCTGGCGGTCACGTGGGGTTGTTGATATAAACAATATGGCTGCCTTGGACTTGTGTCCGAGGTGAAATGCGCCGCCCAGTGGACAGATAAAGCAGTTCGCCTCAGGTCGTTCCGAATGATGATTGAAAGGTACTCTTTATCAATATTTTTAACGAATTCTGATCACTGTGCAGGAGTTGTGTAAGGTCCCAAAGTTGATTGTAGCTGGCGTCACTTGCGATGATCTCAACGAAGGGGAGCTCGGGAACTGTTGGTTCGTCAGCGCTTGTACCTGTCTGGCTCGGGAACCGAAAGTCTTTAACAAGGTATGCTCTTGTTTTCCTACGTTTTCTAGTTGTCATTACTAGTGAGTTTTCGCTAACCTGACGAAAAACGAAGTACGAAATACGAAATTGGACTTCACTTTAAGGACCTAATTTATTTCTGGAGATGGTTGATGCCACAAATATCGCCTGCTGCAAGTGCGTCTTTTAGCGTATAATACAAGACCGATAGAGTTACGGTGTATATTACACTTGGAAATTTATCTTTCGTTTCTATTTCGTAGCCACAAAGTGGAAATTTAAAAATTCAGGGTACACCAAAACTCCCTGGGTCTTACATGATATGCTGAAAGACACTCTGGCAGCAGGGATATTTTATGGTACCAACCATCTCCTGAAGTACACCACTCAAAAAAGGTTAAAGACCACTTTTCTTATAACTCATAATTCTGTTTCAGGCATTGCTTCAGAACACGTTATGCAACAACTGAAACTTACCACAAATGTAATTCATCACAGTGTGTTTGAGGTCATTCAGGAGAGTTATATCATCATTTTCAGCTGTAACAACTATCATACGAAAAAGTTGTACACAAAATTGCAAATGGTCCTTAACCTTTTTATACATTAGATCATGGAAATGAAGTAGAAATTCGTATTTCGTACTTCGTATTTCGTCAGGTTTGCGAAAACTTACTAAACTCCTCCCTACCTTCAGTCACCTAGCATTTTGAAAATAGCGTAAAATTCAATTCAGATGGGCTTTAAATCCATGAATTAAAATTAACCTACTGTTTTTGACCCTTTTTCGTCCTCTTCTAGATTGTCCCTGACAGCAAAGCGCAGGAATGGCCCGACGAGAAACAGCAAGCTGCCGAGGAAACCGACAAACCGAGCAATTATTGGGGAATATTCCACTTCCGGTTCTGGCGTTACGGAGATTGGATCGATGTTGTTATTGACGACCTGTTACCGACCAAGGATGGCAAACTGATATATTGTCATTCTAAAGCCAAGAATGAGTTCTGGAGTGCGCTGTTGGAGAAGGCCTATGCCAAGTTAGTATATATACATGTAGGCCTATCTACACAAAGCAGATCTGAAATCACAGAAGGACATAGTCATATGTCACATTGTCCCGATGCACCAAAGGAGTCTAAGGAAATCCAAGGAAAGAAAGTCCTTAAAGCACCACGGTATTGCCACTTTCTGTCGATAGCCGGCGCCACCGGTACCCGTTCTCCAATACTGTAGTTAAGCCTTTCGCCCCAGTGTTGGAGAATGTATGATTACACTACAATGCACGCAGTAGCATGCGTAGTTTACCAAGTCGTCAATAGAGGTCTCCCTTAACGCGGGTAGATGTAACGCAGGATTGGGAAGCAATACTGTATGTGGTCCTTTAATAGACCTTTCCAATAAAGATGGTGGCCTACTAGTTCTCCCACATGACGTCGCGGCCATTCATTGTCCAAGCAACAATTCTACCAAACGCATCCTCTCAGACAATTATTTTACCGAAACTTTTGCGCCAATGGCCCGCTTGAAAGCAAAAGCATACCAGCGGCGATTCAGGCGTGGATCTGGGGGGGGGGGGGCGCACCCGGCGCACGCCCCCTTCCCCCTTTCGGCCACCAAATCTGTAAAATCGACCGTGAAATGCTGAAATTTGGAGCCAGTCATTGAAATTCACCGCAGATTTCAATGTTTCCAGCACAGTGCGCCCCCTCTTTCTCAAAATTGTGGATCCGCTAGTGCGATTGGAGGTATTGCTTCTGGCGTCATACGGTGAAAACTGTATAGACCGCCATCTTTGTTGAAAAGGTCCATAGCCCGTGCAACCTTATCAACGGTTATGGTCAGAGTTAGCGATATAATCCATTAAAACGGCATTATCCACTCCCTGATCAGGTGTAGTTCTAGCGTCCAATGGAAATACCTAGTAAGTCACATTTTTGGAAAAACTGAGTTAAGGCCAAATTCGTACTTCATAGGTATTTTTTCACCATAATATACAGTTTTTGTTTACAAAATGTCCGCCAAAGCCTCAGAATGAGAGACGTAAAACATAGTAAGTGCACCACTCGGTCAATGCTTCCCAAAGTAAAACCTAGTAAGAGCACACTTCTTGCCGCTTTTTTTCAGTGATATGCACGTGTTACTTACTATGTTTTTCCTCTGTACCTCATGTGAGTCACTGAAGTGTGTTGGAGTGTTTAGGAAGTTCGAAATGGTTTTAATTTTAAAATTAATAAAATTTCTATTTGTCTATACACAATTTGTCTCATTTATTACCCCAAGGGACATCAATAAGCATCAGAATTGTGACTTTGCTAGGTTTTTACCTTTGAGAAGTCGGCATGAAAACAGAGGAAAAACATAGCAAGTAAATTAAGCCTGTTAACATATTTTTTTAAAACATCTTAAAATGTACTTCAGAACAATTAATTAGGCCTAGGCCTAGAAGTGTTTTCCACAACAAAACTCTTCCAAGTTGTCATTCCAACTCTTAATACTGGGCCTGGAAACATAAACCCATTTTTCTCGAAAGTACCAAAATGTGACATACTAGGTATTTCCATTGGACGCTAGAGTTGTACTCTACATTTCTGATTGTAACAACCCTTTACATTTCTGATTGTAACAACCCTTCCTTGACCTTTCGTCCCTGTTACACTAGTGCGTGGTTTTTGTTCCCACTTTGCTCTGTAAACATCCTCCGTACAACCGCTCGCAGCGCCGCCCTGTCGGGAGATGTAGTAGACAGGGTTCCTCACTGAAATCTCACTTTTCCTCCAGGTTGTACGGGGACTACGAGAAACTCATCACAGGTTTCACCTCCGATGCCTTGGTCGACTTCACCGGCGGTGTGGCCGAGAAAATCCCTCTAAACACCTTCGCATCTGCTGACGAGGAGACGAAATTCCGGTTGTTTGTTGATCTGCAGGATGCTGTTCTGGGCTCGTCGTTTGTCTCGGCAAATATTGATGTGAGTAAATCAGGTGTGCCACTCCAATTGAGAGTTTTATCGCAGAAGTTGGCTCTCTATGGGCTACTCAACCGTTGTAGAAATCTATGCCCCCTTTTACACTACGTGTTTTCAACCGTACTCGACCCGGGTCGAGCACGGCGCGGCAAAAAAGGTGATAGTGTAAATGGGTTGGCACGGCACAACTGGGCTCGGCACGGTGCTACTTTTATCCGGGCCGAACCCCCCAACAGGTGGTGGGTTCGACCCGGGTCGAGCACGGTTCCGCTGGAAAACTGCACAGTGTAAACACGCTACTGGGCTCGGCCCACTTGAATGACTCGCCTTTAGTGAATGCGCATGCTCATTTATCGGCCTTGAACTCAATACGTCATTGCCGCGAATGATCATGGGCGCAGCCATATTGAAAATGACGGAGATTTCGTACCTCCACAGAAAGGAGAGCCGGCGATTCAGCTATTGGCGCGATTTTCATGGTGCAGTGTAAATGGGGCAAAATGCTTTTTCTGAGGCGGGCCTGGCCCGGGTCGAGCACGGCACGGTTCATCCGAGCCAAAATTCTGCGTAGTGTAAAAACGGCTATAGTCAGCTGAGCGCCAGGCCCATGGCCTCTTGTTAAAATTTCATTCATGGTTTTCTGTTTGTGCCGAATTCGCCGCCCAGTATATGGTTCGCGATTGAATAAACATCGCTTTTTTATTCCAGTGTAGCAAGGAGCAGGCTGGTACTGACGCCCAGCAAGGGTTGATAAAAGGACACGGGTATATTCTAACGAATGTGAAGGATGTTTTTCTGCCTAAGCCTCTGCAACAGCAATATCAGAGAATATCTCTTAAAATGATTCGGCTGAACAACCCATGGGGGACGAAAGAATGGACAGGCCCGTGGTCTGATGAGTAAGTAATGCTAATGCAGACAATTGTTGTTGTTGTCGCCGCTGCCGCGTCTGTCGGGCGTCTGACAGTTTTTGAAGCGAATACGTCGTGCCAGCCAAATAAGGGCGGTATTCTAGAAGCTTCCTTAAGTCCAAGATTTACCTTTAGCTATTGTTCGTAGGGCAGAATACAAAAGCTTAAAGTGGACCTTAGAGCTAAGGAGGCTTCTAGAATACGGGCCAAAATGTCTAAAGACACGATCGATCGGTCGCCGCCATCTTGGACACACTAGTGCTGACTATTTTTGGCGTGTATTCCATATGCATTATCGTACGACTGCCGTTGCCCCATTCTCCTTGGATACCATTTAGCACGTGGTCAACTGCAGAATTAGGCCTGTCTAATTATCTAATTCACGAAAATACAGAAATGTGTTCATGGAATATTGAACGGGCCGCGAAATTATTCTTAATGTCATTTTTGACTGCTACGACTTATTCCCTTTAAATTTTCAGATCTCCCGAATGGAAACAACTCAGCGACAAGGACCGAAAAAAACTCGGCATCGTGTTTGCCAAAGAGGGAGAATTTTGGATGTCATTAGACGACTTCATAAAAAACTTCACAAAAGTCGAAATTTGCCATATTGTCAACACCGCGGTCGTGTCGATAAAAAAGTCGTGGTCCGAGGCGATATTTCGGGGCAAATGGACGGTCGGGGTGAAGGGTTCGTCAAGGGATCGAAGCGGCGGCTGTGATAAGCATCCTAGCTTTCTTTATAACCCACAGGTTAGTGCCAGGGAAAGGGACCCCAAAGGCAGCTGGCCGGTTCGTAAGAAGACCGGAATACACCGAAATATGCCAAAATACGCCGGAATACACCAAAATATCGCCGAAAACACGATACAAAAAGTTTAATTTCTCTCTTATTCTGTAGCTGCGGTATTTATTAATGGATACAAGGTAGATATGGGTAAGATCAGCCTCAAAATTCACAAAGTCAACTTTAGAAACGTAGCATCAGGTGTTTCAGCCGCCCGCCATCTTGGATGCGTGTTTGAGGTTGTCCAGGTGGCCCTATGGCATGATGGCGGCCGTCGATCGCTGAAAACACCCGTCGGCAATGTTTCTGTTCGAATCGGTCAAATCCTGAGACTGATATTTATACATTTTTGCATTGGATTGATATGGGATACATTGCCTCACTACTAATAATAGTGAAAAAAAGCTTTTTAACCCTGTTTTTGGTGGTATTTTGGTGTATTCCGGCGTATTTTGGCGTTTTGTTGGTATTTCGGTGCATTCCGATCTTCTTACGATCCCGCAGCTGGCCATAATAGACTCATATCAATTCGTTCACTTCACCACAGGTGGCGTTATTAACTGACAACCTACAGATTTTGGCTCAAATTTGGATGTTTAGTGTATTTTACTTGCAATACATGTCAGAGTTCGATTCTCATGCCAACTGATCGGTGTAATGAGCACATCAAAATGACTATGATAGGCTGCCTGTTGGGTCCCTTTAGTCATGTGATAAACCATACAACAATACTGGCGGGCAGTGGACTTCCAACAAAGATGGTGGCCTACTAATTCTCCCACATGACGTCATGGTCATTCATTGTCCATACATGATACAACACTACCAAACACATCCTCTTAGACAGTTACATTTACCTAAACTTTTGTGCCATTGCCTGCTGGACGAGCTTTGCGTGCCAGCGGCCATTGGATGGTATTAAGCTTATGACGTCATATGGTGAGAACTGTTAGACCGCCATCTTTGTTGGAAAGGTCTATAACTAGGCCTGCTGTCCCCCGGGTGCTGTCCCGCCTTTGCATTAGAGAGGATGCGCAACTTTCCGACTCCGACTTCAACTACGAGAATGAATTGCAGTCCGCTGTGGACATCCTTGATAAAAACAATGTGATAGACGTTTGCAAATCGTAAAATGCCATAACTTTGTGGCAGAATAATTTTGACTCACAACCGGAAGCCTGCGCATAAATCGCAAATATCGTAGTCGTCAAGGTCGTGTCTCAAAGTCGTAACGACTAGAACTATACGACTTGAATATTTATTATTTATCCGCACTTCCGATTGATAAGGCCGATTTTTTCTGCCTTCAATTTATGGTGTTTGACGAATTGAAAACTTCTATCACATCGTTTTTATCAAGGATGTCCAGATAGCGGACTGCAATGAGGAACCCGCGTGCCGTTTATCCCGACAAGTCGGCGCAGCGATCGATGAGACCGAACCGACGTCATTGACGTCGTTTTATGTCTTGACGTTGCGTCATGAAAAAATCTGCTGTACATTTTTCTACAGGAAAAAATGAGATAAGACGTTGCCGTTATCGCCATCCTACCTCTTTATTTTAAGGAAAAAAAGCAAAGAAATTGCAGAAATTTTCATCCGCGACAAGATGGTGTAAATTTTAATGTCATGCGACCGAAAAAATAAAATAGGGTTGATTTCACCCCAGAAGTTAATGGAAATGACTGGAAATCACGTTGAAAAAAGAAACTTCGGTCTCATCGATCGCAGCGCCACGTCGTGACGTTAGTTCGTCCGGTTCCTCATTCATTCTCGTAGTTGAAGTCGGAGTCAGAGTCGGAAAGTTGCGCATCCTCTGTATTGTGAGGTACGATAGCAAGGTGTTGCCGAGTGGCGAGGGAAGCCTACATCTCCCGCGTTTTTTTTCAGTATGTGTTCGACATCACGGGTGATTTAGATTCAATCATCGTCTCCCTGGAGCAGAACGATCTCCAGATAGGCGCACAGGAGGTCGTCATTGATGAGATTGGCTTCCATATCATGCAGGTGAGACAGCCAATCACAGTGTAGCTTTCATTACCTTGGTGTCCAATCAGACTGTAGCATTCATCACCCTTGCAGGCCGTGAGTTCAGGTGTAGCAGTAAATAGTGTCCCCCTGTAAAAAGTGTCCACTTCTATTGTTGAATGACGGATTAAGCGGCATGCATATAGAAACCAATTGTCAGAGATTAGAATGTAACAATAGGACCTTTTGTTCCCCGGACAGTTTTTCCTAGGACATTCTTTCCCTTCACACCTGTGTAACAGTTTTCAGTGTGGCCCGTGTACCAATGTGGCATTACAACAGATTGACGGAAGGCGTGACATAAAGTGAAATAGTGAGTGTGTTCTCAGTGTGTTCCAAGCAATGGGACGCACACAGAAAATGACCACACTGAAAAATATTACACCGGCTAGGTTATACACTCTGTGGTAGCAACCATCTCCAAAAATACATTAGGTCCTGGAAATGAAGTTGAATTTCGTATTTCGCACTAAGTGTTTCGTCAGATATGCATATCCTCACTAATAACACTTTTGGATATGTGAACAAAATCTAATGTCCACAGTTTTGTGATTGTGACGGACGTGTTCTATACCAACCAACTGGGGGCTCACAGCCTTACATGTACAGGCATGTAGGCCTCTGGGCATGAAGTGAATTTCATGCATGTCCACATTTGTGCAGTGCCGAATGGAATGTCTTCACTAATAACACTTTTGGATATGTGATCAAATCTAATGTCCACGGTTAGTCCATTTGTGACGGACGTGTTCTACATGTATACCAACCAACTGGGGACTGACAGCCTTACATGTACGTATGTGTATGTGGATAAAGTAAATTTCATGCATGTCCCCATTTGTCCAGTATAGAATAGAATGTCCCTATCCGACAAAAGATATACGCATGTGGGCTTGGCACACATCGGGAAACGTCGACATTTCAATGGGGACCCTAGCCGACTTTTTCAATAGGTGTCACTAGTGGTTAAAACTATTAATAAAACTGACATCCTGGTCCTGATCAATTTCCCACACAAAAGGCGTCCATTGTATTAGGACCGGGTTTCTGTGTGCTGCCCTCTCTCGAGCTAGGATCCCCATTCAGGGTCGTGCCAATCATTATTGTCCCTACATTGTCAATGTTGGGACCATCTTGATATCACTGGGTAGGTAGGAAATTTTTATTTCTTTCCTTCTTTCTTACTTTCTTTCTTCCACACTCAATTGGCACACGATTCCAAGAAAACCACTCAATCACTGCAAAATCAAGTAGTACCATCATATAGTCAATATCTGTATCCAGGTCTGAAAGGTTAGATAATTTCAAAAAAATTAACTTACGATGGTTTTTGAAGACTGAAGTGATGAAGTTAAATATTTCCAACATTGTTTGGTTCAGGCAGACATGGCCCGGCCCCCTTCCCAGCCTGGCCCCTTCCCCACCTCGCCCCCCGCCCCTGCCCCTGCCCCTCATTTGTCTGCCCTTCCTGTCTATCTGCCTACCCTGCATGTGTCCTTCACCAGGAAAACATTCCAGGAGGATGGGAACCCCAAGAACCTGACTGCTGTGCCACAGAGTCATACCCCTCCTTGCCCTTTCTTCACTCAATTTCCATTTTCTGATGTAGGGACCATCAAATTTGCTGTCAAGCAAATTTCACAGGTCTAGTTTCATATCGTCTCCTCTTTATTTCTCCAACAGGTCGAATGGAATAGAAAATTCAGGGTTCACATTCCAATGGATAAGATCTACGTATCAGATTACACAAAGAGTCGTAACGTCTTCAAGCGGGTACCGCTCAATAGAGGGCGCTACGTCATCATTCCCAGCACGAAAGATCCGAAAGTCTCGTCCGAATTTTTACTTCGGTTGTACTCGAGCAAGAAAAATGGTGGGAGGTGAGTTTTTTCGGAGATTTCAATCCCTTTTTGCGAAGGTTCAGGTCTACCGCGGGCCCGGTGTAGGCCTAATATGATTGTCCAGCCCAAGGTACCGACATGATACCCCGCAATCAAAAGTATCCACCCAAAAGTGCCGAAGTTAGCCTACTGAGTTTTTCCACGGTAGGCTATGCGATCTCTAATGGGTTATTTGACTGCCGACGTACATGTAGAGGGAGCCACCTAGCGGCAGTAAGACGAATTACAAAAATGCTTTACAAAATGTACGTAGTAAATCGGTCAGTTCGCCGACAACGTAGTTAGTCCCTGGGTTGGAGAGTGGCGCAGTGGCGCCGGCTGTCGAGAAAAAGTGGCAATACCCAGCTCCTTTAAAACAACCCAGCTCGAGCAGCGCAGCCAAGTGTTTTCTAACCAGTATTGTCCTTTCTAACCAGTGTAACGTTGACGTCATTAGGGAGGTCTCGCAAGCGCCCAATTAGGCCATGCGACGACGTTTATCTATTATTTGGGTATACCCACACAATAGATAAACGTCGTTGTAGGGCGTAACCGGGCGCTTGCGAAACCTCCCTATTGTCGTTAGGGTTCACGTCCCCGTATGCGATCTAAAAATAGGGTGGTTAAGAAATCAAACGATAAACGTAAACGTTAACGATGGGGTTATTTTTGTACCAAAAATGCAATATAAAATCTGGTGAATAATAATAACGTTGTCGTAAAGTTTACGTTTATCGTTTGATTTCTTAACCTCCCTTTTGGCTTTACAATGATGCAACGTGACGTTTAATTTTTTCATATTTATTCTTTTCAAAAGCGACTTGCGCATGTGGTAAGTCAGATGTGTTGTCTGTTGTGTCAGGCCTTAGAATAGGCCAACACCTGTCAGTAGTGACTGTCCTACAGCAGCCGCAGCATTTGTTTCTTCAACCCCCAATTCATACTTCCCCGCGGTGTTTCTTCAAGCCCCAATTCATACTTCCCCACAGTGGTTCTCCACCCCCAATTCATACTTCCCTGCGGTGTTTCTTCAACCCCCGATTCATACTTCCCCCG
>NMRB01003598.1:46396-57970 GCA_002633025.1 Notospermus geniculatus | reverse complement strand
GAACCAAACTAATCGCGTGTTGCTTTTAGTCAACAGCTAAACGAAGCAACAACGAGTCACGTGTTCGTTCTATCGGCTGCAGACCAGGTTCCGCTGGTTCCGTTGTTTCCTCTGGTTCCGCTAATTCGACATGGCCTATGTAGTGGACATGGTGGGTATGACACAAATATAAGCTTATTGAAAAGGTAAAAAATGCCGACGTCATCTGCTATCAATATAGTACCAATTTTTTGGTAGCAATACATGTACTTACTCCATTTGTCGAATTCTCCCTGGTTTACCACTGTAAAATGGGCAATGGAAATGGTGAAGCGAAATAAAAATCAACAAGATTGAAAGATGGGTTTTTCTTCTTAAAGGTGCTCTGGTTCGAATTGTAAACATTACGGTGTGCCACCTATTGTCAACTTCTGGTACTAACAAATCAGATAAAATCGAATTAAATCTCGCCTTTCACAATTTTTTGTTTGTTTTTGATCGTAAAATCATAAATATATTTCAGTTACAAGAATATTTATCAAGATAGATGTAAAAATAGATAACATTAATGTTTTGGTATACACGGTGCTGCCACCTGTCCGAGGAAAAATAACTATTATAATCAACCATGTAAATAAACAAACCGTAATGTTTACAATTCGAACTAGAGCACCTTTAAATGATGCATACCGGTACTCTACTGCTCTCAGTAACAAGGGAGACCCATTCATGAATTATAATCGTGGTTTAAAGCCCAACAGTATGCATTATAGGTAACTCTTTCTCCCTCCCCACCTTGTTGATAAGACTGGTCTCCTGTCCAACCGTAGGCCTATATATAGCCAGTGGTAATAGCGCGGCTGGACTAATACCATGTCGAAGCAAATTTGAAAATGGCCGCCATGCCTTCATCACTTGAGAAGTTCACCGAACTGTTATAGCGTGACTAACCCTTCATCCGGTAAGGTAACATATGCTTCAACTCAATCTTTTATGTGTAGCAACACTCCTCCCAATACCTAATTGGTAACTTAGATCATTCAAATAGATAGATTTGAACAGTCTTATTGAGCATGCATATACGACGTTGCCTAAAGATCAAAGGTTACGTCGGCCGTCGCGAGATACAAAACCTAACGCATACTGTTGGACTTTAAGAACACTCGATTTTGACTTTCCATTATTAGGCGGGGGGGGTCTGATGTTTGCTTCATACACACACCAAACACGTCTACGTCTGCTTCACTCGCACGACAGGCACGTCTAATTCTGCGGAAATAACCGCCCATAGGTGTGTGTCAGAGAGACGCTTACCTTGGCAATCGGCACCATTTTCCTTCGTGCCCGCTGGACACTTTCCGCCAAACCCAGCTTTAGAGTACACAATTCCACCACCGGCTAGAAGTAAGACAAAACGCAATGTCGTGAGCTTACCAAAGCGTTATGATTGTCATGGGTAGGCCTACATGTAGTTTTGTTCACACCCTAAGTGAAGCCACGAGCCGAATTTATGACGTCACCAGTGGTCACAACTTTTCTCGCTGCCGTCGCGGAGGAGGCCGGGTTTTGCCTCCTCCCGGCACGATACCCTGGGCGACATGTCCGCACGCAACGGAAAGTTCCATCCATGGATCCGCTCAGGCGAGTTCGTGTTCCAAAATTCTGATTGGTTTTAAAGTAATAATTCAATTTGATTTTGTATGGTGTGTCGAAAAAAATGTCAGTCTCAAGACGGAAGCATACATTTGTAACATAATTACACTTAATTTGGCCTACGTTAATTCTCAAATTCCTTGCGAGTCCCATTTCGATGATTTCATTTCGTTTCGTTTCATTCCGGGCTTTATCACTAACCAAAACGTTACGCCGGGGTCATGCTTATACATACATGTATACGGCCCCAGATCTGTGTTTTGCTGTTCCAGATGAGTGCCTCACACAACTGGGGCGGTAATCAATCCGATATATCACAATCTTTTTTGTTATTGTTGACGATTCTAAACCATTAAATTTGGACTGATGATTTACTCGGGGGCTCTTAATTTCCTCTGATGTCAGCCTCGTCGGAAATATGTTGGGAACACTCACAGATGGGGAACACCAGAAAATGCTTTGGGACATATTGACGTCGAAAAAATGATGACTTACATGCTCCTCCCGACGTTGTCTGGCCGTGTTCATTCGTGACTTAAAGAAAACATTCCGAATATAATAACTTGTCATAAAGAAGGGTTTCCGCCAGGACTTTCAAGGAGGGGGAGAAAATTTTTTTTGAACAAAACAATTTTTTTTGAAAAAAAATGTTTTTCAACATTTTTTTTCGTTTTTTTTTGTTAAAAATGGCATCCAGAGTCATTTTTTACACTCCAAAATGCAAAATTAGTCTTCCTTCTGCATGAAAATTGCATTCGAAATGTAAAAAATTAAAGAAAAACACTACTGAAGTGAAAATAGTGATGTTTGAAAATGGTTAGTCTGCAAACTTGAGGGGGATATCCCCTCCTTGAAATCTTTGAGGAGGGGATCATCCCCCCCTCTCCCCCCTCTGGGAGAAACACTGGAGTTATGCCCCAAATAATGGGTAACCGGCGTGCCCAAAGGAGGGGCTGAGGAACAACTCAGTTTTAACACAAAAGCGCATGCGCTGCGACGTTGAAAACGTCATTGACGTCGCGCATCGTTCGTGACGTCATGTGCGATATGCTAAAATTAAAATAGTCAATTTTATCGATGAAATTCAATACGTTCCCGATTGAATTTTCGTTTGAAAACATCAGAGACATTGAACCAGTCCTATACTTGATGATGAACGTGTCAAATTCGAAATTCAATGGACTACTTCATGTATATTCACGCCAGATTGTGCGATGGATATGGCTGGCTCTGGAGGCCATGGAATAGAAATTAGTAGGTACCAAAAACTACTCACAGGAGAAGTGGATGTTATAAGCCTCAGCGTTTATTTTCACTGAAATGTAGATGATGATAACGCTACACTCGAAATACACGTTACCATCACCGAAAAATGAAAGGAGCAACCCCAAAATAAAAGACCAGGGGCCGTATGCACAAAACATCTTAAGTGTAAAACTTCCCTTATACTATTGTTCCAAACAAAAGATAGCCTAAGGGAAATCTTACACATAAGATGTTTTATGCAGTTTCACAAAGAATCTTAAGTCTAAAGTTTGACTTAAGTCATCATGTGACCAGGTTTCAGCAAATCAGATGACTTCATTTCAGACTTAAGTTTTTTCTTAGACTTAAGATTCTTTGTGAAACTGGGCCCAGATGTGGGCCTACGAAAGGGCAGCGCATGGAAACACCCTCGCTTTAAAGGAGCTGGACGTCCAAGTTGTAAACACTCACTCACTGCTTCTCTATCCACGCGATGCCTGCGGTGCTGCCACCTATTGTCGGTGATGTGTACTGACGTGAATATCGTGAGTGAGTTGCATTGGACCGGGCACCAGTCTAACGATCACGGGGCGCTACTGTTGTTGCCAGCTTTACGAAGGAATAAAACTAGTTTGCCGACCATGTTTGTAAACAAACCAGCTTGTTTACAACTTCGGCGTCTAACTCCTTTAAGTGAAACGATTCGAAAAATCAGACAGCAACTGCCTTTAGGCCAGCAGCACACTAGGCGATATGGCAAGCGAGCAAACTGTGCTGTTGATGTCAGGTACTGTGTGCGCTGGACAGCGATGCCTGGAATCTCTTCTACAGCAATGCTCGCCCAGAACAAACACAGTAAAAAACCGATTTCGCCTGCGGTGGCTTGCGAGTAGATCGGTGTCGATTACATTAGCTCGCTTGCGACATGTGCGATATAGCCTGGTGTGCTGCTGGACTTATGGTCTCTACCGTCACAGGGTGAAAGGAATGCCCTGGTGGAATGTCAGAATCCAATATTCGTGTTTACTGAATGAGAATAAAAACCAAACTGACGATGTTTCGTAAGGTCAACTCCTGTTGTCCATACAAATCTTCAGCTTAAAGCGAATGGCTCGCGGGGTTTGTTTACATTTTTGGTGGTACCTTCCATAGAGAGTGAATCTAGCCTCCAGGCAAAGCCGTGCCCCAGCCATATGCAACACCTGTGCAAATATGCGAATGTAAACACTGGGGACGAGGTTCCAGTAAAAATGTGTTAAAATGGGTTAATGACGTTTTCAAATTCAGTAGGTCAAGATGTACATTTTGTACTATTCCCATTGATTTTGAAGCGGCAGATTTTGCAGAATGCGCCTCCGAAGTTTGGCTGTCTAATGCATTTCCCATTAAACTAAAATCCTTCTTTTGCCTTTTTCTCAAAATGCTGCTTGATATCGATGACCAACTGTCATGGCGCCACTACAAACCCCGCGAACCATTCGCTTTAACCAGCCTTTCTATAAATAATGTATTATCAACTTTACTTACACCATGCCAAGAAGTCATCGACATTGGTGACTGAAATGGTGAAAAAATATGCATTCAAAACTTACATCATCGTGTAGCAGATGAAATTTTCTTTTAGACCCATCCTTTTTTTCTTAAAATTAAGAGATCCGATGGTGATAAAGACAACGTCATTTGTGTCATTACTCCTGTAGAAAAATGTCCAGGTAATTTTTTCATGACGCAACGTCAACACATAAAATGACGTCAATGACGTCGTTTGGGAACAACCGCTCGCAGCGCCGACCTGTTGGGATAAACCACAGGGCGGGTTCCCCATTAAGAGGGGTGGTCGAACTGAGGGGTTCGACGTATTTCCATACTAAAGAGAAGGCGAGCACAAAAATCGACACACAATATGATAAAGTATATAAAGTCAATTTCCAGAATTATATTTGCGAATTTTCGACCCCAACCGGGGTCTTCTTCAGGCTGGAACTTTACAATCTGAAACGCTAGAGTTTCAGATTGTAAAGGTCCTGCCTGAAGAACGTCTTCTTCAGGCTGGAACTTTACAATCTGAAACTGTAGAGTTTCAGATTGTAAAGGTCCAGCCTGAAGAAGACCCCGGTTGGGGCAGAAAATTCGCAAATATTCTGGAAATTGACTTTATATACTTTATTTCCGTACAAAGGGACATAATATCTGCAAGTCCAACGGATGGTTTCTGAATTGCGAGAGGTGAACATCACAAGAGGTGAAAAATAAAGCGAAAATTTTTTTTACCCTGGCAAAACTGTCCGACGGTCTTCGTTCCTTTCGGGCAGACATTTCTGAACATTGCGATATCGAACTGCTGTCCCACGGTGAATGTTGTTGTTGTCGTTGTCGTGGTCACGGTGTAGACTGCAAAATGATGGAAAAATTTGACGGAGCTGACCTCAGAACATGAAATTACGATATTCTAAAACGTCTTGCGTAAACTGGTTAGACATCAACATTTTGATATTAAGAGTTCTGTTTCCTTTTAATGGTCACAAATGGGTTGTTTCTACAGTACATATACACATCATGTACATGTACAATATACACATCATGTACAGTACATGTATACAACATGATTTTCTATATTCCCAGCATTATTAAAGTTTACATAGGGCCTACTCACGCGGTAGTAATGCGACTGAAAAAGAAGTTGACAGGCGTTGTAAGTTGAGTAATGTATATACATGTAGCGAGCCTCCCACATGCTGGCAACACTGGTCACTATTCCAACAAAGATGGTGGCTTACTAGTTCTCCCCATGACGTCCTGGCCATTCATTGTCCAAGCATGATATAACACTGCCAAACGCATCCTCTCACTCTCAGACAATTATCTGACCTAAACTATTGTGCCCATTGCTAGACTGGTTCCCGGTCCCTAGGCTATATACATGTAGCTGACGCAATATGAGACCGGTATTGCGTGATGTAACGTCGCAGTTGATTAGCTAGCTTTTTTGTATTGCCTGATGAAACGTCACAGTTGATTGGCTTGCTATTTTGGGGGTGTGAGGTGTCATGTTGAATTCCTACTGAATTGAATCTTCTGTGACGTCACAATCTGGCAGCTTTCTGCCAGGTATGGCCGCCCAGTACCGGTCCCTTATTCTGTCAGCTATGTTGGGACCGGGAACCAGTCTAGCCCATGGCCCGTTTGACCAGGGACCTTATTCACAAAAGATCCGTAACTTACGCATCCGTAACCCTTAGTTACGGACCTTCTGCGGTACCGTAAGATTTACGCTACGCTTTATTCACAAAACGTTCCGTAGACCATCCTTATCACTACGGATCTCCGCAAAGTTACGCATTCCGGGAAATCGTCGTTCCTGGAACCGCCCCCATGCATTCTTCAATGCCGATGCCAACATAACGCGGAGCGATTGTAATGTACCGAGATGACCTTTCTTTCGGAGAGGCGCTCGGAGATTGCAGTGTTCATTTGGTGTGTACTTCATTCCGTTTGATGCCTCTGCACTAGCACTCTATGGATAACAGCCAAAATGTCTGAGAAAAGAAAGAGGAAACCTAACTTTACAGAAAACGAAAATCGCCGGCTTTTGGAGCTCATTGAAGAACATTATGAGGTTATCTCTTCGAAATTTTCTGACACTGTGACAAACGAACGCAAAAAAAAGTGTTGGAAGGATATCTGTCAGAGGGTGAACGCAGTTTCACCATGCCACAGAGATATCGATGACTTGAAAAAAAGGTGGGATGATTTGAAGACTCGGGCCAAGAAGCGGGCGAACAAAGATAGGGCAGAGGACGCCAAGACAGGGAATGAGCCTCGTAAAACTGAAGATTTGTCAGATGTTGACCGGAGAGTTGTCGGTCTCTTGGGAACGACTAAAGTTTTTGGGATTAAAGGAGGCTATGATACGGCTGACCCCACCCACTCACAAGTACATGTAGAACCGACACAAAAAAAATCCAAGGTTAGTCTACTAAAGGCATTATTTCCTCAGAGGAATGTCGTATATAAGCATTTAATCAATAAATTTTGAGGAAAAATCCAATCTAATGATTGAAATTAATTATTGTTATGAGTTATTCAATTAAAATTGGTACACCAACAAAAGTATGTTCACCCAACGAACGTGGTAGGTTCAAAAGGAATTTCTAAAATATTCTCCAGCCAGTAATGTATCTCCAAAGGAGAAAATCAACCAAACATCTTTCAGTTAGTCAAATGGAGGATGCGACATGTTGAACTATGATTTAGAGTGCGGTATCAACGGACGCATATTGTATAAGTTCCCTAAGATGAAAAAAAACGCGTTTTTGCAAAGTCCTTAGAAAGGGCCTGCCATTTTCTTTCAGATCGCTTCAGCGCCGCCGGCCACTATCTCAACTCCATTGAGTGACCAAGAGCAGTCTGATGTGGAAGAGCTTGATGACCTAGGCCTGGAGAAAGAAATTCCCTTCAGTTTTGGCGCATTTCAACAACGTGGGAATTCTCCTTTCTCGGAACAAGTCGAAGATGCAAGTGTTCCAGGTACTTCTGCAGCAGTTGCCGAATCTCGAAGACGTGGGTGGAATTCGTCGTTCTCAGAACGTGTCGAAGATGGAAGTCTTCCAGGTAGGCCTTGGTCTGCAACAATTGCAGAATCTCGAAGACGTGGGTGGAATTCGTTGTTCTCGGAACATGTCGAAGATGCAAGTGTTCCAGGTAGTTCTGCACCTCCGTCTGAGCCTGCTTCAAGGACCCGAAGCCCAGCACCTCCGTCTGAGCCTGCTTCAAAGACCCTAAGCCCAGCACCTCCGTCTGAGCCTGCTTCAAAGACCCGAAGCCCAGCACCCTCTGCGACCAATGTCAGCAATGACCTGTTGTCAATTGAGAAGGAGAGGTTGGAGATCGACAAAAAGCGACTTCAAGTCGAAGAGAAAACTGCATCCCTTCTCGAAGAACTCGTTCACATTGAGCGCGAAAAGTTGGATCTCCAGCGGTCAAGCAGCACTACAGTTTTAACGTTTGAGGCAGAAGACAAACCTACGCAAGCCGCGACGCGTCTCACTGCTAAGAATATTTTTGAATCCATGCAGATGTGACATTTTATGGACAGATTTTCATACCGTATTTTCCCACTTAATTGAGTTGTTTTGGCTGCCTGCCATTAGGAAAACCTTTGAAATTGATTAATCTGCCCTTAGATATTTCCCCACTGTTGACTTGGGTCATTTTCATTGATAAGTGGGAGAATACGGCGGATACGTTGACGTTCATGGTGAAATCACACTTTTCAGAACAGTTCAAGAAAGTTAGTTACAAGAAAGCGAAAAGCGGAGTATCTTAATTTGTCGAAAATCATTTCAGACATGAAGCGTATTTAATTATTGAAAATCAGTTTTATTGATTAAACTGTGAGGTTATTAGCGCGTGTCACACTTAACCAAGTTGGTAAGGGGTAAATTTTAACCCCACGGCATAAACATGAGAATTCCACTGAAAACGTAGTTACTTGACCACCTTCATTAGTCATGTGATTGGTCATTAGTCATGTGATTAGTCGTTTACGATGTCAGATTTAATGTGACACCGTATTAAACACATCTAATAGTGAGTTTAAGAAATCTGACATTAACGCTAACGCGAATTACGTGATAATGACGAGACTAGTGCGCCGTTTATCGGTAAAATGCAAGGGGTTGCTTTGATCAGCCATCAGAATGACATATAATTAACGTCAACGTTATCGTTAACGTGAGGTTTCTTGAACTCCCTATTCACATTATATGAAAAAGTAATCGATTTCAGGCGATGACAAATGACAAAAACTTGTTGAATTGCAGATTGGCCCGGGACAGGTAGTCCACTTTCAGTTCTCTAGTCTGATGTGTCCTTTATTTGAAAATCAGTCACTGATCACTGTCTACTTTGACGTTAATAAAGTGTTTAGTTCCAGAAATGCTCCCTTATTATCCTTGCTTGAGCAACGGTCCCATCAGCATCATCAGCCATGACAGGACGATTTTCGTCTAGGTCTGGATTGTCTCCAATCATGGGTTGCATACCCGGTGGAAGTGGTACACCATGCTCTTCGCAGATATTGTGAAGCACTGCAGTTGCAATGATCACCTTGCAGCACCGCTCAGGGCGGAGTTTGAGGATGCCTTCTGAAAATAAATTGAAAAGCGTTGGGAACAAAAACTGACAGGAGTCGATTCAGGGGGAGGCTGCAGAGGGGATTCCACACCATAAGTCCGAAAGTCCTTATAAACCTTCCGACCTGTGCACCTTCGAACTTGTTGGACGTTTTCAATAATATTGTAAACCTTCGGACTTATGAACCATCGGGCTTGTGGGCAGCAAGGGTTGCGCACTTTCCAATCTCGGCACTTTTCCTTAGAAGATGGATAGGGCCTGCACAAATCCAAAGACCGAAAGGACCCATTGCCGATTTTCTCTCATTAATGCTGTGCTGAAAGGAAGTTATGGCCCACATAACCGATGAAATGAAACTGAAACTCACCTTCTGAGTGCAAACACTGCCATCTGACTTTCCATCTGCCGAAAGTACCTTCGATTGTCTGTCTGATCCTTCTATGGTGGATATTGTACCGTCTTTCTGCATCATCCGCGGGATTCCGTACAGGCGTGAGTACCCATGGGCGCAAAGGGTATGCAGTGTCGGCCAGAAGATGTCCGTCACGGTGAGGGTCATTTGCCAGCTCCCTGTTGAGGTGCGAATGTGTCCACATGAATGAATCGTGCGTGGAGCCAGGCCAGTGCGCCACAATATTTGTGAACTTTTTGTCATGTGAGCAGACTCCCTGAACGTTAATTGCGTGGTAATGGTGCCGACATACGTATGCATCTTCATCTTGTGACGGTCGTTTGATCTGAACAAGGGATCCATCTAGACATCCCAGCACGTTGGGTATTCTACGGCGCTCATTATAAAAGCCCTCTTTCATAAGATTCCTTCTTTCTCGGTCCCGTGGAAATGCAATGATATCTGGCGAAATCCTCTGAAGTGCTGTGGCTACTCTTGTCACAATCCTGGAAGTGGATGGTTGGCTGATGCCACCGCACATGTCAGCTGTTGCTAACTGAAAGGAACCAGTCGCAAAAAAACGTATAGCAGTGAGGATCTGCAGGGTGGCAGGGATGGCATGCGATCGTTGAGTCGGGTGTTCAACGTCAGCACGAATCAAGTCTATGACTTCAGTCAGCACGTGTCTAGGCATCCGATAACGTTTCATCAAATCCACATCGTCATAGTAATCCAGTGGTTGCATTCGATCTCGAAAAATGCGTTCTCGGCGTCTCGCCCGCCGATTTTCTTCATCAGCAATAAAGAACGCGACCGCCATGACTCTCTCTCTCTGCTCTACGGAAGCTCCGTAACTACTTACAGGAGGTCCGAAGTTCCCGTAATATTTGACAGGTTTACGGTAGGTTTTTACGGGACCGTAACTTTGCGGTTGGTTTGTGAAATACGCGTAAGTCGCTACGGGGGTCTTACAGTGGCCTTACGGTACCGTACGTTGCTACGGAGCTTTTGTGAATAAGGTCCCAGCTCAATAGCGTGCCAGCGGCAACTGAATGGTATTAAGCTTCTGACGTCATATGGTGAGAACTGTTCGACCGCCATCTTTGTTGGCAAGGTCTATATTTGTTACTAGAGCAGTAGAGTATGCCTCATTTCACGAGGAAGTTACTCCATCTTTCTAGACTTGTTCCTTCGACCGGGGAGCTGGGTGGTGTAGTGGTTCGGGTCTCCGACTACCGGTCAGAGGATCCCGGTTTCGAATCCCACTGGGCGTGAGACTTTGGGCAAGTTTCTTTGCCTCGCTGGCCTCTCTCCACCCAGGTGTATAAATGGGTACCGGTCGGAAATGCTCGATTGTAGCGCTGAATGGGCAGATCATCTGAGTTCTACTAAAAGGTTTCAGCACAGACTGGGGTTAAAGTGTAAAGTCGGATGAGAACCTCTACCGTAGTTGATATCAGACTATAAACCCAAACTTTAACTTTAACTTCAATTCACTTTTTTTTGTATTAAAGCAATCTGGTTCTTGAAACAGGAAAGGACAAAACCGCGATTAACTACTTACAGTTGATCTTGTACGTCACGGCATGGATCTTCACTGTTAGAAACGAAAACACGTAAAGATTACAGCAAGATGAAAATCGCAAAATTTTATCACAGGGTGACATTTTTCCGTATTGGCTTGACCACAGGCGTCGCTTATAGAGACCCCATGCTCGCGCAGGCCATAGATTTTTTTACAAGTAGATGAAGGGTCCCGCGGGTTCTCGAAACTTCGGACCCCTGCTCTGATATAGACGTAGCATCTGCTATAGTGTTGTTATTAGTAGGCCTAAACCCATCAGGTATCCGTTGTTGGGTGTGGCCGATGCAACCAGGTTCACTCAGTCAAGACATGTTCAAGGCTGAAATGCTGGGAAATGGCGTCTTTAGTGTGCAGATTTTACAAAATATCCTACGCGAGGGGGGAAACCCTCTCGCGCCCCCTCCGGCTCCACCCTCGACGACCCTCGATCCCCTGAACCCCCTCTGCTCGTAATCCTGGACACGCGCCTGTAACGACAGCTTTTCTTTTGCTACTTTTGCTACTTACCCCGCCCCCCCCCCCCACTTTTTGCCAATCAATCTCCGGCCCAGAGAATTGAAAAAAGGGGTTGTTTTTACTGTTGATC
>NMRB01003598.1:22480-45712 GCA_002633025.1 Notospermus geniculatus | reverse complement strand
TGCATTCGCCGATTCGGCTTTTCGAGAGGAATATTTTTCGTGATTTTGATAACAAATTGCGGTTTTCTTGATGTTTGTCTGGCTAAGAGTGAACAGAGAGCGTGATTGCGAGTGTAGCTGGTTGAAACAGCAAGTAAAATGCCTGAGAACAGCGTTGTCAAGTGATACGATTGCCGTGCACTAAATGTATTCAAAACACGACCTGGAGATGGACGGACCAATCAAAATAGACCCCCCGCGATACGCTTCATCTGACTCTTGTTGCGCCGGCCGTCAGTTCTGCAAATGAGCAACAGGAGGCAGTGTTCGGACTACAGAGGTGACACCTATAGAGGCTCAATGGCTGGTATTCATAAAAGTTAGCAAATGCTTTTACTTAAGATTTGCACAGAGAGGTCCAATGTAAATGCACTAGAAAACATAAAAGTATTTGCTAGCTTTTATGAATATCAGCCATTGTTCGAGAGATGCGGTTCACCAACACGGCCAATCACACACTGAATCGTCATGAATAATAGGTGGCATGTGTGTACTATAAGTTCAAACTCACGCATATTCTCGCGTGGTCGGCTTCACCATGGATAACCCCATTCACATAGCTACACTTACTTTCGCATACCCCATTACCAATATCTTTGGCTCCTTTTGGACAGGCAGCAAGCCCGTGGAAAACACCCTGCAGATTGAACGTGCCACCTGAAAAACAATGAAATGAATATTTATTAATATGATACCTACCAAAAGAAAATGTGGAATTTGGGTACTACATGTATTACCCTAAAAAATGTCAAATCGTGATTTTTTTTCCAAAACTGCGATCATTCAACACCCAAACCACCACTCTGTGACAAACGGTTCGCGAGTTATGGCCATTTTATGGTACCTGGCGGCCATCTTGGCAGCCATATGGAAAATGGGTATTTTTTGTAGATTGACTAGACGCCATGTTCCCGGAACGCCGCGACGCGGCCAATCTGCGAAGCAAACTGACGTCAAATGTGGAACACCGCCGTGATATGGTTATGTAAATAATTTTTCGAGAATGACAAAAAATGGCCTGTGCTCCACGACTAAGGCGCGTTTGAGGCTGGAACGCATGGGGAACGATGAAGACCGTAAAAACTGAAGTACAAGCCTGCCGGCCTTGGATGGGTCACGCGGGTGGATCGTGAGTTGATGAAGGGATATAAGGAGTTAAAATGAGGGGGGGGGGGCACTTGACTGACAGATACAAGAGCTCAATCCATATGGAACATCAGTCCTTCTGCTTATACACCGTGGCATACCCACACAGGGATCTGACGCGGCGAAATATATATACTGTCCACATTTATAAAATGCTAAATTTGTAAGTTGTACCTTTATAATTGATTCCTTTATGATAAAACTTAATTAGTTTCTTACGTACCTGGCCTGAGATTTGTTTTATCAAGGACACTCTTTGCTGTAATAGAAAAGGAGTTAAATATCCCAAAAACCGTTTGCAGTTTTTTCTGCCATCAAAGATTAGACTAATCATGTTGCTATGTCATCCTAAACTATTCGATCACATACACAATGGGTGAGGTCAAGTCTCAGGGTAAGCCGATTAACTCAGAGTAAATATAAAGTAAGGGTTAACTGAGAGTTAATTTGAAGGTGGGTAATATGTCATGAAATAAACTCAGAGTAAACCTCGAGTAATCCAATGTTAACCTCAGCTCAGTGTTACTTTTCATAACAATGACAAAAGAAGTACTGAAACAACTGGTTGCAAGCTGCATATGTAGGCCTAGCCAACCTGTCTGTGGTAGCCACAAGATGCCAAGTAAATCAAAAATGTTCGCATTCATTTGTAACATCTCTGAATTAGTCTTTCTCTCTCACCTCTAAGCTCTGAATTCGTCTGAAATCCTATTCTTCGCTAAAAGCTTGCCTATGTACGTACATGTAGGTTTCTTCTCGTTGTTTGGACCATCAATTGATCCAACAGGCAAGAACAACATGTCTGCCGTCTGTGACTAAACAAGCTAAACCCCAAGACTTGACCTCTTACTTGAGTTAACTCCTAGGAGTATAAGTTTACCCTAATGCATTTTGAACTTGTTTCTGGGGTAAATTCCCAGCATGCTGAAATTAACTTGAAGTTAACTTTACCCTAGGGGTAAAGATAAAGTAAAGTATTATGCAAATTAGGTGTTTACTCAGAGTTTACTCGAAGTAAACTTTACTCACGTCATGAAGTCAAGTCTTGGGGTTAAGGTAAAGTTTGAGTAACCCTGGGGTAAATATTCAGGGTTAACTCTGAGTAAACCCTGAGACTTGACCTCACCCAGTGTAGTAAAAAAGATCATTCACACCAACAGAGTATGGCTGTCGCAGTGGATAAGCCAGCAGCACAGCACGGTACGCGATATCGCAAGCGATCTAAGGCTGGGTTTACATCGTGTCGATACACGGAAGACACGCTACGGTACGCGTAGATCAAACGACAGGCCAACACGGCGGTTTACATACAGTGTAGGCCTTCCTCATGTCGTAGTCATTTGACACGGTGCCTCGATTTTTGGCATTATTTCCATTCAGTCTCATGCATTTCCGATGCAAATAAGAAAGAATGTGATATTTGATGAGGAAACATCCTAAAATTCCCAACTACAAACTTCGAAACAACGCAACATCTTCCCGCGAAGTCACAACACGCCAAAAAGAACGAGCATGTTCGTGGGTGGCGTCCACTAGAGCGGCGACAAGATTAGGAAGGGTTGCGGAAGCAAATTATGCCATTTCGGGATCCTTTCCGCGTCAGTCGCGAAAAAAAGTGTGCGAATCATCGTTTCCTGGGACATTACGACGAATCTCTGCAGACATACATCGGAGTTTCCCAGGAAGCAATCGTGAAGGGCGCGAAATGCTGCTGATCGTAGCAGGACAGCGCGGACACATCTAGGATCACACCAGGAGAAGTAAAATCATGGACTAGGACAATCGGGTAGATATGTGGACAATATGAGGAAACAATTCAAGGTTATAAATTCTGTGCCGACTTTGGATTTTTCTCATATGTCTGATAGCCGTCATGGAGTTAGGAAACGCGGCAATGGAAAGCCGGCCTTAAACTCCTCCACGCCGCAAAATGTTGACCTTTCCTCGGCTTCGCGCACTCGCTTATTTTGATCTGCATCGGCTCCGCGCTTTCCTGAAACAGTCCGCGTGGCTTCTGCTTGCCTTCGCGAAGCTGCCTGCATCGCGGAAGCTTTCAGGAGCGTTTGCAGAAGTGTTAAGGCTGATTCATACTCCGTCCGGATTTTGCGCCGACTATGATCAATTTCACTGCGTGTGCACATTCACGTCGTGGAAACCTGCGATCAGTTTCATGCGCTTGACGGTCCGCAAGCGAGTATGAATCAGCCCTAAAGCTGCTTTTCCACGAGGCGTTTGCGGGCGCGGAATAGGAGGCGGGCGCGGGTGGAAAAAATGGAACCAACGTATTTCCCATTAGCTGTTTCACCCGCACCCGCTCCCGCCACCGAAACCGCGTCCGAAAACGTCTCGTGGAAAAGCAGTCTTACAGAAAGGCGGGATGTCCTGACGATGTCCGCACGACAATGCAGACAAGTTGCCGAAGGTGTCGGGAAGTTCATTTCCGCGTCGAAATTTTGGTCTCGATCAAAATTTGGATGCGGAAATTTCGCCCTCACCCTCCCGAACGTGCAGAAATGCCGGGAACTGCTTAGGAATGATAAAGACAGTGAACGGAATCTTTCAAGAATAGAGAGGTTAAGATGTCCTACGATAAACGCTAACGCTAACTTTATTGACGTCAATATCGTTACCGTGCAAAATCTACCTTTGTTAGGTTAAGATGCGAACTAACAAGAACGCAAACGCTACTGTTGTCATTGATTGTGAGTCACAAGCCAATGAATGGCATTGTACGCCTACTGATCAAGGTCTGCTGGTATCTTACGTCATTGTCCTGGGCCTTCTATAGTCATTAGATCACCTGGGGTGAGCTTTTGTCGTGGTGCAGCGTCAGTCGCCCGTTAAGCCTTGTTCACACTGGCGGAGCGGTGCGATGTGTTGAAAAAAATCGCCAAGCGGTATCAGTTTTGACACAGCGCGGCGCGGAGCGACGCGGTTACGTGCGGTGGTCTTGATTTTCGAAACTGGCATAATTCAAATTGTGCGAGAAATGCCCTCTTAAGCCTTGTTAACTCTACAGGCGCGGTGTGATGCGAATTTTTCCCCGCCTGATTGTTTCCACTGTAAAGCCTATAGTTTTTCACACTTGCCATGCTTGCGGTGCGACGGGACGCGGTAAGAATTTCTAGGACGCAACGAGCGATTTCCACCGCCCCCAATCGCTCCTGCAGTATTTTTCCGCGTCGAATCGCTGCCACATGAGGACCGGCATATCTGGCACAATTTTAGTGACATGAATGATGTCACTTCCGCTAATCATCACCGCACGGCGCAACCGCGTCGCGAGTTTCGTTTCGAGAGGGAAGCAGTAGTTGTACGACTTCGAGATGCGCTGCTCTTTCCGCCAATTCTGAGGTGCAAACATGGATCTATTGTGGACAATACAATCTCCTCAAACAAGTCACCCAAGAACAATATTTCTGAGGGGGGTACATGTAATAGGAAGCTTTTGGGCCATCCTGTACACCAGTCCAATAACGTTTACTCGCACTTAGCGGACGTACACGATAAAAGGCCTGTTTCTGCGTCAACGCAATGCGTTATGCGCTTACAACACGGTAATCAGGTGGCGAGGCTCAGTTACGTGGGGAATACTGGCATACCACGTGGGGGACATCCTGGTCGTTTGGCCATATCTATTTATAGGCATTCCAATACCAGCCTTCTGCTCTGTTCTGTGGTCAATTGGGGAATGAACCGCTTCAAAACTGACCATCGAACTATTACCCAAGAGGCATAATTTGGTGTGTTCATAATGGTCTATTACATACAGACTATTATGAAGACACCGAATACCTCTTGGGCATAAAGGATTTTGCGCGGTGGAGAATTTAGCGGCGAGCGTTATTGACTTTGCCAGGTGGCAACATGCTGCCAATAAAGTTAGCGTTAGCGTTTATCGTAGGACATCTTAACCTCTCTATTATGCGGATAGGTTGCGGAATGAATGCGGAATTGCAAAATTTGCGTTCCGCGTCTTGTCCGCGCCCTAGTGGACACTAGGTTTAAACCGTGTTTATACTCCACTCTCTACGTAACCACCCCAGGCGTATAGACCAATGTAAACGGCATATTTGAAAACCCATTGTCAGTTAAATAACACATGCGTATATCAACGTACCATCTCGAGTGATCGTGTTTCGTGTGGCTCTATGTAAACCCAGCCTTAGAGGGTCGGATTCGTGACCGACAGGCCACGGGTTCGATTCACTGTACTTTAACTGGTGAATTAAATTTGTATTGCGTTATCAGGCGCAGTGTGGCAAAACTACTACATGTACATTTGTATACCACGCCGCGTATGCGCTAATAGGGTTTTTTTGCAAAGCCCCGAACCGCCAACACCAACGCCAAACCCATTGTTCGATGCCACGAAGAGAGCATCGAACAAAAGGATAGACGTCCCCGTCGGCGTTCCGGGGGCTTTGCGACAACTCTCTAATAAGGTTGTCACCCCCTTTAATCTCACAATGACGTATCAATCACCTTTTCCTGTTGGTTTAGGGAGTAGCTCTTTCGGTTTCTCTGAAATAGAATCGATTATCATTACCGTACATCAATGATTATTAAATTATCAGAGCTAAGATTTAGGCCCGCACACACAAATAGTGCACAGCTGTAAAGCTAGGTGTACAAACACAAATAGTGTAGCTGTAAATACAAATAGTACACAGCTGTGAAGCTAGGGGCACACAGACAAATAGTGCACAGCTGTAAAGCTAGGCGCACACAGACAAATAGTGCACAGCTGTAAAGCTAGGCGCACACGGACAAATAGTGCACAGCTGTAAAGCTAGGCGCACACAGACAAATAGTGCACAGCTGTAAATCTAGGCGCACACAGACATACAGTGCACAGCTGTAAAGCTAGGCGCACACACACAAATAGTGCACAGCTGTAAAGCTAGGCGAACACAAACAAATATTATTTTGATATTTGGCGCAACCTTTATATTTGGCACGTATTTAAAGTGAATTAGTCGCGACAGTCAAAAGTGACACTAAGAATTATTTATCGCTCACGAAATTCACGAGTTCAAAATTTCAGCGGCTTACATGTACCGGTATATACCTAGATAAGCCTAGATTTGCAGTTGACCATGTTCTAAATGCTATTCGAAGGCAGCAAAGCCACAGCAGTTTCGCAAATACGTGTAGGCCTAAGCTTATACTCTTACAGCTGGTTTCCACCAGCATATGGGGTCGGCGTCGGCGTTCGAATCACTTCTATAGGGAGGTTTGGCAAGCGCCCGGTTAGGCCCTACGACGACATTTATCTATTGTGTGGGTATACCCAAACAATAGATAAACGTCGTCGTGGGTATACCCAAACAATAGATAAACGTCGTCGTATGGCCTAACCGGGCGCTTGCAAAACCTCCCTTATTATGTTGAGTCCACCGTTTCAACCGCACTTTCGTGTCAGCGTCGAACTACGGTGGAAACAGTCAATGGACTCAACATACAAGTGATTCGAATGCCGACGCAATATGCTGGTTGAATCGAGCCCTTAGTAGGCAACAACCTCGTCCCCAGGGGTATAGTTCGCTTTCTGACAATATGGCGGTCGCGTCACTAACCCCTGGCATCAGCTTTCGATTTAACGCATGTGATTGGTTGACGGCAAACCGTCAAATACACCGAAGAATATACCCAAAGAAATTTTCAAAATATTTTGGATCAAACCAGAAGGTCATCTATATCCAGGTTTGATGATTTTTTGTAAAAAGAATTTAAAAAAGCACAATAAGTATTTCAAATTGATTATTTTGACTCGTGCTGCCACCTATACTTAGTCCAAGATTCCTGGATTAGCAACCGAAGCTGATTCCAGGGGTTAGTGAGCGAGTGGTCCGAGGTTGTCTGAGCGAACTCTACCCCTGGGGACGAGGTTGAGTAGGCAAAGAGTTCCCGATGTGAGTAAAGTAATAGATTCAAAATGGCGGCGTTTGATTCTCTTGTCAGACACCTTCACTGGCACGACCACTTCGCTTTAATTTTCACGATGGCGTACCTTCTTCTGGTTCTGGGAGTTCTTGTGGATTCTCTTTACCCTTGGGAGCTGTGAAGTAGAATTTATTAAGGAGTTTTAGCAAGCTTACGTTTTACATTTACGATTACAATTTGAAAACGTCATGACGTCGGCTATGCGGGGTTTTTTACGCACAAATCGCTTGCTACGCGTAAGAAACTTACGATTTAATCAACGCCAAATCTTTCACGTAATCGTAAATGTAAAACGTAAGCTTGCTAAAACTCCCTATTATTGTCACTCTCAATGAATATTACATCATCATTGGGTTTTAGGTCGCAGCAGGTGGTTAGGCCATCAGCACACCAGACGACATCGCAAGTGATCTCATCGCCACCGATCTTATCGACAGCCACCGCCGACTAGGCGATATCGGCTTTGCTAGTGTTTGATAATGCTATGTTCCCACTATTGCCTGGCTTTCACTGACGCTACGAATGTCCCGAATCGCCCCGAATCTGAAAGTTGTCCGGTTCATAGATAATTCTCAAACCTTTCTTGCACTTCCTAAATGATTCTTAGTTGATTCCTGAACATTCGTACTGTTGGCGTGAGTTTTTGTTTGTCGAAAACTTTCGTGGGAGCGTTCACGAATTTCACGACACAAATTCAACTACGAAGTACATGTACAAATTCAAAGAATCATGTAAGAATTGTACGAATAAGGTACGACTCACTTAAGATATTCGTGGCCGATTAGTGATAGATCCGTACTTGATTCATAAATAAATTCGGGACAGTCGTGTCTGCATTTCGGCGTGGGTCCACGAATTTGAGGGGTGACACGAATGGCCAACAATAGCCCAGAATGCAAAAGAATCGACTACGAGGCTGTTACGGACGATAAGAAAGGGTTACGAAGTGTTTACGATCTATACGAATTTGAAATTCGTGAACCAACCCACGAAAGTTTTTGACAAACAAAAACTTTCGTAGCGGCTCGACGAACTCACACGAAGTGTACGAATGTTTTAGGAATCAACCAAGAATCATTTAAGAACTGCAAGAAACGTTTGAGAATTACAAATGTATCTACGAACCGGACAAGTTTCTGATTCGGGACATTCGTAGCGTCAGTGAAAGTGAAGCATTTCACGAATCACGCCACGATTGAAATCGTGGTGGTCCTATCAGATCCTGAGGTCAGTTCGTGGCATTCGTATTGATCGCAGAAAAGTGTTGGACGTTTCAAAAATTTTGCTAGGTTCCTGATCGAATCGTGGTCTTAATCGTGGAGTAATCGTGGTGATCCTATCAGATCTTATCAGATCTTGAGGTCAGTCGTGGCAATCGTATTGATCGTATAAAAGTTTTGAACGGTTCAAAGATTTTCTACGATCAACACGATTGTCACGATTGCCCTCAAGATCTGATAAGATCTGATAGGATCACCACGATTACTCCAGGATTAAGACCACGATTTCCAGTCACTCATTTTTGAAATCGGTAGGAGAGCTAATATTAGGGACTTCCGGCAACGCTCCGTATCGTGGATCCGTATCACGTATGACGTATAACTTTAATAGAAAATGCATTAGCTCGATACGTCATACGTGATACGGATCGACGATACGGAGCGTTGCCGGAAGTCCCTAATTGCTCCCCTCAGTTTCATTGGGAGAGTGATTTTACAGAAAATAGCTCTCCTCAATAACAAATAGCAATGACCTGACACAGATTTAGGAGAGTGATAAATAGCTCTCCTGAAACTAATTTCAGGAGAGTCATGGTGCTAGAGAGTGATCACTCCCCTCAAAAATGAGTGTCTGGATTTCAATCGTGGCACGAAACGTGACCATATCGCATCCAAGCGCATCAGAACGTACCAACTCGCATCACCTCGTATCCAAACGTGAAACTTCAGAGAAGTAAACAATGGCCAATCGTGACGTTCGTAACGGACTGCACGCTAGTGGGAACGTAGCATAGCAAAACCAGAGGTTGTACAAATTTGAGCACTTTTAATAAGGAAAAAGGAAGATATAGTAACACTGATTCCGGAAACTGTAATCAATTTCCTTTGCAAATTGTTCACCAATCGCCATTTTGTTCAAACGCCAAATTACGCTGGTGATTCAAACCTAAAAATCTTTTTTTCGTACGCGATTTTACTCATGCATAACTAATCGTGCTGACTATTTTTGCAGTTGTTTCGGCAAATAGAAGGGGTGACAGCTTATTTCGTAATCACCCGTCACCCCTTCCATTTACCAGATGAACTGCGATTACGACAAGCACCATTAGTTATGCATCTACGATTTCGCGTACGAATAAAATAATTTTGTGTTTGAATCACCAGCGTGAAAATGAAACGCCTTCACTTACGTATCGGTTTCGGTTGTGGTTTTGGTTTTGGTGGTGGCTTGTAACCAACTGGAAGAAAGAATGATTAGGCCATCACGAATGATGCATCTGACCACAGTTCAGTAGACTACTGGATTAGCCGGCGCTCATCTCCAGCGAAGAGAACGGGTTTCTTATTCACAAGCATTACTAACTTTTCGTTCATTGTAAACTACAGACATCCAACAAAGATAGTGACCTCCTTGTTCCGCCACATGACGTCGTGGCCATTCATTGTCCAAGCATGATAATGTACATGTGCATGTATAACACTAAAGGCCCGTTTCCACTATAACGGATTCCGCCGCGTCTTGCGGCGAGCGGTGCGGTTTTCACAGGCATTGGGGTAATCAATAGGCCATTGTATCGTTACACCATCGAAAGATTATCGGTACCGGTAGCGATTTTTATATGGACATAGCGTTTGGTGAATATTTTACTCTTCTGTGTAAAATTCATGACTTACCCTTCCACCAGAAGTCTGTAAAGAGAGAGGGATTAGGGATAAACTCTATCATAATGCAATTAATGCTGGAACGTTTGCTTTTTTACATTACAAGTGAGGTTTCGCAAATCTGTTCGCAAATCTGTCGAAACACGAAGTACGAAATACGAAATTGGACTTCATTTCCATGATGTAATGTATTTCAGGAGATGGTTGCTGCCCTAAATGTCCCTGCTGCCAGTGCGTCTTTTAGCGTATCGTGTAAGACCGAGAGAGTTTTGGTGCATCTTGAATTTTTAAATTTCCACTTCGTATAGACTACAAAGTGGAAACGAAAGACGAATATTATTTCAAGGTTTAATACCGATATACACCGTAACTCTATCGGTCTAACGTCAAACTCTAAAAGAAGCTCTTGCAGCAGGAAATATTTGTGGTACCAAACCATCGCCTGAAATAATTTACATTATGTAAATGAAGTCCAATTTCGTGTTTCGAACTTCGTGTTTCGTGAGGTTTGCGAAACCTCACTATTTTCATTTTGGGCTGTGAGATGGTCAAGATGGCAGTCAAACGTGCTCAAAATGGTGCAATCTTTTATTGCATTTATTGTACCATCAGAAAGGATCTGCGAACGATGAAGTAACTGAGGGATTCACTTCATGTGTTGCCACCAGATGTCTCTCACTGCCTGAATTTTGGCTTACGTAATAGGCAGGAGCTTCAACTTTTTTATGGTAGTGGGGTACATGAATCTGTCAACTTTATGCCTTGAATTCCATTTCTGAGGATAACAGAGCTACTTTCAGCACAATTAGTGTTTCATGTGCAAATGTACGTTAGCCTATTCAAATGTACACAGATGACCCTGTGCTCACATCGTTCGTGGCGTTCTCATTAATTCAATCCTTTTGTATCATAAGATCAACTGGTCGGAATTTAACACAATTTGCAGTAAACGTGCAGAAGGGTCTTGCCTATCATATGGAAGAGCCAGAATGCAAATCTGTTGAGGTTAGAGGGATACTGTCCATATTTATAAAATGCTAAATTTGCAAGTTGAACGTTTATTTTTGATTCCTTTATGGTGTCATTCATATGGCTTTCTGTATATTATAGAGTTTTCGCAAAAGCCCCGGAAGGCCAACGCGAACGTCTATCCTTTTGTTCGGTGCTCTCTTCGTGGCATCGAACAATGGATTTGGCGTTCGCGTTGGCGTTTCGGGGGCCTTGCGAAAACTCCCTATTGGCCCAGTAATAAACCCGCAGAAGTGACAGATCGTCGGCAACATTTTTCAAACGACTGTTTTCCCTGTGGCATTTATAGTTTGATTAGAATAGAGACGCCCTACAAAAATGGCTGATCTTAAAGCCGCACTGTATTGAATTCAGGATGTCCTTCCATCCTCCGACGCTGGCGTAGTGTAAAATGTACTGTACTCTATCTGAATATACATATAAAGGTCCTTCATGCACTTTTTTCAATGTGTGCTGAAAAGTAGGTCTTGATTCTTTGAAGTTTTGGGGACCTTCACGAGGCTATGAGACCTCTACCTGCAGTCTCCTAACACTTTGAAAATACCGTAAAATTCAATACAGAGGGGCTTCAAATTTACTTACTGTTTGGCAAAGCACTGATATCTGTAAATTAAAGAAATGGAGATTACAGACTTGCATTCATTCGCAGTTTGAGAATTTTCATACCGAAATAGTGTCAAAAATATTAAAACAATACAGGCACACCATAAACTTTGAAATTCGTGATGAAAATTTTGGTAAACGCGAATTTGCGAAAGTTCGATTGAAGGGCACAGTTTTCCTTCCCTATCCGGCGCTGAACATACCCGTGATAAGGGAGACCTCTATTGACAATAGGGAGTTTTCGCAAAGCCCCTGAAACGCCAACGCCAACGCCAAACCCATTGTGCTATGAAAAGAGCACCGAACAAATAGACGTTCGCTTTGGCGTTTCGGGGGCTTTGTTGTTAAAAATTACACCTTATCAACCTCGCCCCAAGTGGAGTAACTCTTGTTCCCAGGTTATCCACGTATGCATTGTATTGTATTAATCAAACATTCTCCAACAATGGGGCGAATGGCAACATTACGGTATTGGAGAATGATGCAATCGCTTACGGTGGCGCCAACTGTCGAAAAAAGTGGCAACATCGTGGCTCAGGAAGTGGTTCAGGAATAAAGCAGATTACATATGTACATCGGGACTTGTACAGGGTACTATTTGATTTTTTTTTGTTTTGATTTTTTTCGGGATTAGGAATCCAGAGAGTCGGTTACACTCGGCCCCAGTGTGTATCCGACGTCCCGGTCTCCTACACACTGGCACTTTTGGGGCTCAAAAGCCTTNAATTACTCCCAGGAAAAACCCAACCTCGTCCCCAGGGGTATAGTTCGCTCAGACAACCGTGGACCACTCGCCAAATTATCAACCTGGAAACGAGGTTAAGAAAACCGAAGGACCCGTGCTGCCATCACGCGGTCGTCATGACTGTTAAGGGGTGAGCCCGTAGCGTCTGGCCAAGCGAGACTAAGAGTCGGTATACTCACGGAAAACATCTCTGATGACGGCGTTCCGGAATGCGACAGACTGCGGCAGATCGATTGCAAACGGCATCAAGCTGGTACCAGAGAGGTATCCGTGGAATGGGTGGAACGTCTTCGTTTGTGGCCTGACACCGACGTACACGTCCCCGATGGTGTCCAAGAAGGACTTCCCGACTTTCTTCCTGTACGTGTTACCATTCATCCACATACACAAGATGCCCGTCCGGTGGTTATAACTCATGCCGACGAAATTCCACTTGTTTGGTGGTACGCTTCCTTTCAAGGTGAATTTAACTGGTAAACTCTTCCCTTTGTCGTGCACAAGATTGACCCAGAGCTGGTTCTCCCAGATCCAAAAGTGAGTGCCATATCCTATGCCCTTAACGCCTGGCCATTCGACGATAGGGCCATTCTCCAACTTGGCCTGTTTCAGGAATGTGAAGATGGTGATTGATTTGAAGTTCAGATTTCCATTGCTAGGAGCCATGTAGAATATATTTGGTTTTCCTGGGAAGAAAAACGATGGCAGCCTACTGTTGAATGGTCCGGAATGCTGGCTTGGTCTGTTTTGTTTGTTTGGTAGGAATCCGAATAGGTTGTAATAAGGATGACCGAAAACAACTCCTGCAAGAAATAATGCAAGACACATTAGCCGTGGTTACACTACATAGAAATCCCCGGGTTTTTTGACACCCGGGTCTAGCCCGGCTCTGAAAAATCCCTCCTGAGGCCCGGTGCTGTCAACACTACTCAAATTTTGTGACGGGGACCTAAATTAAGCCCCCCAAAAACCATTCGAGCTCGGAGGGAATATTACACCGCGTTTTTAACAGGTGTGGACAGAAAAAACCCGGGTTCGACACGGGTTTTTTATGTCGTGTAACAAGGGCTATAACGATACAGGACAAACTTGTGGCAATAGCCCTGTTTACTGTTTACACTACATAAAAGCCCGCGTCTCACCCGGGCATTTTCTGTCTACACCTGTTAAAAGCGCGGGTCTAATAGACCCGGGGATGAAAAGTCCGGGCTTATTAAAGCAAATGGCTCGCGGGGATTGTTTTGATTTTTGGTGGTACCTCCCATAGACAGTGAACCTAGTCTCCAGGCAAAGCCGTGCTCCAGTCATAGGCAAAACCTGTGCAAATATGCGAAGGTGCACCTGGGGACGAGGTTCCATTAAAAATTTGTTAAAATGGGTTAATAGCAGTTTCAAATTCAGTCGGTCAAAATGTACATTTTGTACTATTCACATTGATTTCGAAGCGGTAGATTTTGCAGAATACGCCTCCAAAGTTTTGGCTGTCTAATGCATTTCCCATTAAACTAAAATCCTTCTTTCGCCTTTTTCTCAAAACGGCGCTTGATTTGAGGACATGTCAACAAACAACTATCAACAAACCCCGCAGGCCATTCGCTTTAAGCCCTCCGAGTTAGAAGGGTTTTTGGAGGGCTTAATTTAGATTCGCGTCACAAGCGGGTTTTTTAAGTAGTGTAGACACAATAGACCCGGGCTTTATCTAGTTCGTGTCTAGTGCAGCCCTTGTAGGGCATGGTAAGTTCTCTAATCGTAGGTTTTTTTGCGATAATGTAACAGATTTCATGATAAGCAGTGAACAGATAAGAACGTGGAATAAACAAACTTTTTGCAACAAGCATGACAATCACTGACAATGACAAGGTAACCACTGGTAACGGGAAGCCAACCTGCACTGCAATTTAGCGCCTCCTCCTCGTGAAGAGTGCGCGCCAGTAGCGACCCTAACGCCAGGCGTAGCAATTAAGTTCAGCTAGATTTTAGTATAGATGCGCGCCGGGTCTCAGGGTTTTTTTTTCAGGCCCGGGCTTGACACGGGCTCAAAAAGCCCGCTGATTTCTATGTAGTGCAAACAGGGCTAATTTGTCTGAAAAATTTGCTCCGCAATTGAATGTGCACTTTCTTGCCATTGCAAATAACTGGATACGGGGCATACTGCATGTACTCACCTATAAGATCCTTAGCTCTGTTTACCGGACACCCGGAATGCGGTATACATGTTATGCAGTTTCGCATACAACATATTGCTTCCGCATCCCGTATTCCGCATTCCGGATGTCTGGTAAACGCAGCTTCAGGATCTTATAGGTAAGTACGTACAGCAATGTGTTGCCACAAAAATTGCGGGCAGCCAGCAAGAAATATGCCTCGCGTGCTCTGCTGAAGTGAAAACGGGCCTACGCATAGCGTTAAACAATCGCGCAAAGACTTTTTGTATTATTTTTGAGAACCTCCGTATTATTTGGTGAAGAATAACTTACCAGTTGGTTTCAAAACTGTATAAAGAAGAAAGATTCTTAGTTTGGGGGCTGTCAGAGTGACGCATTGGAAACATCCGTGCCTGTGGCCTGACAGGAATCCCGGTCCCCCAGGAATCTCTGTCCGGATTTATTTTTCAAGAGGGATTAAGATACATATTGCTATAGAGACCATGACCATTCGAATATAACCTTACAGCAGGGGACAATGTGATCTAGGACCTGCATCCGATGACCCCATTCCCTTCACACCGGTGTAACATTTTTTAATGACGTGACAGTTTTGACTTCGTCGCCGGCCATTTGACGGCCAACATGGCCGATTCTTTGCAGTCACGTGACCATTGTGACGTCAGTGAAGAACCTCTGTAAGCTACCCTTCCTATTGGTTCAAATGAAATTGTTGTTTGGGTGATACGTACATGGTTTCGGCTTCGGCTTTGGCTTTGGTTTTGGCTTCACATCTGAAAGAAGAACAGTTAAAGGCCCTCTAGTCCGAAATGTAAACATTACGGTTTGTTTATTTACATGGTTGATCATAATAGTTATTCTCCTTCGGACAGGTGGCAGCACCGTGTNTAGTCAGCCGGCCAAAACCTCTAATATAACTTCTGATGGCATTGGATGTTAAAGTTGTTCCAATGGGTAGGAAAGTATGACTATGAAATTGTCTTTCAGAATCACCCGTTGGCCAAGGCGATTTTGACCTCTGAAGGTCAAATTTCAAGGTCAGAGGTCAAATAACTGACTTTACCATTGGACTCAAGCACTGAGCTTTGTACAGGAGAATGGGACCCGATGTACAGCTAACTTTTGAACGGTTGGATTTACACCCCATAAATGTATTACCAACAGATAGAAACATGGTGCCTATAATCACATGAGCATGTTTTTGTAGTTTTTAACCAGTTACGTAATTGGGAACGGCGGTTTTATGTACTTTGTCCCATTTTATGTTAATTTAGAAGACAACGTCATTACTTATTACATAACAACCGAAAACAATTAAAAACATGCTTATTTGATTAAGAGGCACCATGTTTCTATCTGTTGGTAACACATTTATGGGGTGTAAATCCAATTGTTCAAAAGTTAGCTGTACATCGGGTCCCATTCTCCTGTACAAAGCTCAGTTTTTGGGTCCAATGATAAAGTCAGTTATTTGACCTTTGACATTGAAATTTGACCTTTAAAGGTCAAAATCGCCTTGGCCAACGGGTGATTCTGAAAGTTCATTCCATGACCTTACTTACCCATGCTTTGGAACAACTTTAACATCCGATGCCATCAACACTTTTATTAGAGGTCTTTTTGGGTATTGGCTGGCTGACTATAGTTGATATCATTACATTTCAGACCCTTTTTTTGGCAACCCTGAGTGCCGATTGACCTGAAATTGCTATTTTAACTACGGTATACATTTTTTTTGCTAAAAGCAGTTGATGTAAGCATTTTTTGCATATTTGCATTCTCTGTACTTACATGGCTTGAAGAATCCTGTAATCAAAAGAAAATGAGACGAAAATTATCAAAACTGAGAAACAAGAACTATACTCACCACTTATTGACGCTGGAGAATATTTTCATCAACATTGCAGGGAAATTGTTTTGTCAAAACGGTCCCATGCTCATCCAATCGACGTCATCTTCGTATGTACTTCGGCAATTTCCGGCGGGCCGCCGTACATATCTCGACTGTATTATGGGCGCCATCTTGCGCAGCGATACAGCGGTGAATTCTACCGCAATGCGGCGGAAGTGAGAAGCATGACCGACTAACATCCAAGTTTCACCCGCATGTTGAATAGTCCCTTGAAACGACGACAATTTTGCTTGTAATTCAACATACATCGTGTACATAGCTGATGGATATATTTATTCCATCATTAAACAGGCGTTAAACCTGTGTTTATAGCAGGTTTTTCGGTGTTATTGGTGATCTACTTTATAACGACATCTTGGCGTTTTCCGGCCATCATGTTTGTCACACGACCAGATGAGATCACATGACCACTGAAAATAAGTAGTGTCTGTGGTATGGCGGCCATGATACATCAGAGTCAATGACAGATGGGGGTCCATTGGATGTCGGGTATGACAGTTGAATAGGCCTAACGGGAAACATCTTGCTTGGTTTAGAAAGACAAAGGGACGATCAATATGAAAAACTTCTGAGTAATTCATTGTTAGGCCTACTGGAGTTGCGGCACGTTGCGATAAATAAGCGAAGTCTGGTGGAACTAATGAAAATAGAAGTTTTCTTTTGTTTGTTTTGGGCGGGATGCGACGCCTATTTCTTTTGTTTCGCCGAATCGTCAGTGGGGGGCGCGTTGTCGCCGCATGTCCTCTCCCGGGCCGGGGCTTCAGGTGCGCTAGGACCAGGTCGCGCCGGAGAATGGCGATGGTTATTTGGCAAGCAATGCTTAGGTTATTGTAAAGACTGCAGCACACGAGGCAACTTTTCTTGCTAAATGGCCTCATTTTTCGCCGCGCTGTCTCGATTTAAATGGGCGCACATCCCAAATTGACGCGTAGACTGGTTCCTCTCTTTGCCGCTGCACTCCCGTGGCGCTCATTCCACAAGGAGAGTAGGCCGCGGGAATGCAGCGGCAAAGATGGGACCAGTCATTGGCCCGGTGTAACAGTTAAGAATGTCCCCCTTAGAAATATCCGCTTCTATAGATCCACAACGGATTAACGTGCACGGCTATGATAGAAACTAATCGCCAGGCAGAGATTAGAATTTAATCATAGGATCTTTTATTCCTTGGACATTTTTCCAGGGGACATTGCTTCCTTTCACACCCGGCCGTTGCAAAATCTCCCCTCACTGCACTATTGACGTAAGTATACTTTTAAAAATATAGGTCATGCATTGCAGGCTAATAAATCATGTCGTGACGGTCCGGATTAATGAAGTTTTATTTTGTTTTCCAGAGATTGTTGGTTTGCGTTGAATAGGTGTCACAGATTGCCGTGGCATCGTTAATGATGCCTGGAGAGGGGGAGACAAAGAGGGACCATCTGCCGCCCTATTTACTTCATGCGGAATCGCCACATAAACAATCGATGCGACCTTTTGAAATGAGATAAAACATTGATTTTAGCGTCGCAAATGCGTGACAAGCGGCGAAAATTCTTTCAAATTCCCTTCCATTAGAATTATTTATTGTTTCCCCGACATTTTTCTACAAGTAAGACTTCCTACCACATTATACCCATAAAATCATTATACGGACACGCAGGTGTGATAGAATCTAATGCCCCCTTCTTCCTGATGTGCCTGTATTGGATGCCACAGGATTAAGAGTCTTGGTTTCTTCTGAGAACATAGGAGCAATCAGCCGTGCGTATTGCCAAAAGATGGCAGCACAGTTCTAGCTACACTCCCAGGCGTTTGCGGGCGCGGGTGGAAAAAATCGATCCAACGTATATCGCTTTAGCTATTTCACTCAAATCTGCGCCCGCCTCCTAATCCGCGCCCGCAAACGCCTCGTGGAAACACGGTCAGGCGGCCACGGACTAGCGCGTATGCGGCGCGTCCTGCAGGCGTTCCGTCAATAAGATTCTTGGAAGTGGTTATAGGTGTTTCGGTGCGTGTTACCGCCTCCTTGATTGGTTGAACGCTTTTCCGACGCGTTGCTTACGCGCCAGTGTGTCACCGCCTTTAGCCCAGACGGTGAAGGCATTCTTCACCGAGGACTGGCCTTGTGGAGGGCCCCGATCGCCAGTATGTTTTCCCGCGCGCAAGATAAATTGACCGTACAAAAGGCATCCTTGCGGGTCGACAGGTCATTTGGAAATCGCAGTCTCACAGCCCATTCCACGCACGCGCAGTGGGCGGTGGATTAAAACAAACGGAGCCTACCTTGGCTGCAAGCATAGGCGAACATTCCATCGCATTTGACGGTGACGAATTTGAAATCTTTGTCCGGATCCATGACAACGCAGTCCTTGTCAGCGCTGTTCTTAGGGTCAGGTTCGCCTGGGGCCCAGGGGCCGTCATAAGCTGTGTTGTCGGCCCACGCAAAGACACCTGAAGAGCAAGATATTAAAAACGTTCTAAGAATGATACCAACATAAGAAAAAATAAGCGTGATATTTCTTCCAGCTGTGAACGTACTACGTCATCAAAAACGGGCAATAAAAGAGCTGGCGGCATATCTTTCTTGACACGAAACTCTTTGCGGACTACGTCATCAAAAACGGGCAATAAAAGAGCTGGCGACATTATCTTTCATGATACGAAACTCTTTGCGGGCTACGTCATCAAAAATGGGCGATAAACGAGCTGGTGACATCTTTCTTTCAGATATTCGTTTTGCGGACTACGTCATCAAAATGGGCAATAAAAGAGCTGGCGACATCGTTCTTTCAGATATTCTTTTTGCGGACTACGTCATCAAAAATGGTCAATGAAGAGCTGGTGACATCTTTCTTTCAGATATTCGTTTTGCGGACTACGTCATTAAAATGGCCAACAAAGAGCTGGTGGCATCTTTCTTTCTGCACTTCTTTTTGCGGACAATACGTCATCAAGAAAGGCCATAAAAAGAGCTGGCGGCATATCTTTCTTTCAGACGATTGTATTTGCAGACGACGTCATCCAAAATGGGCAAAAGAGCTGGTGACGTCTTTCTTTCAGAAGAAACTCGTTTAGCGTACTACGTCATCAAAACAGGGCATCGACTTGATGTCGCTCCCGCTCTTTCTGAGCGCTATTTAAAGCCCCAGTCACATATCCACTCCGGGGCCCGTACGGCGAGTAAAAACAGACATTTTGGCCGATTTCTACGGTGCCCAGTTTGATTCAGTCTAATTTGCACTTGTTCATTAAGGCGATTTCGGCATAATTCATCTTAGATCCGTGTTTCAGTCTCTAAAATCCACTGCAAGCCGCTGGGTAGGGAGAATCGTACGGGGCCCGGTGGATTTGTGACCTAGGCTTTAACCTCCCCAACTTCTATAGTTAGGACATACCTTCAATATCCGCGTCTGAGTAACCAATGAGAACCTGTTCCTTCACATTGTTGCCTTTGAGTCTCTTCACCACCGCCGCCCATTGCTTTTCGTTCGCCATCGTGAGTAAACTGCCGCCGTTATCCTCACACTTTTTCTCCGCCTCGTCCACCTTGGTTTTCTTTTGGGGGAGGGTGATACACGTTTCATCTTCAATCTCAATCTCTCCTTTGGGACACTCGGCTGTCGAGGAAATATTTTCGATTCATTTTGTTTTGCGGCGTGACGCAAAGCGAAGCGATTTCTTGTCTTTGCAGCAAACCTGAAACAGCGCGTCGCGTCGCTTCGCAGCGTGTTTCGCAGCCGCGTCGCGTTGCTGTGCGTTTTTTATAAAGGTCGAATACGGGACGAACTCGTCCAATAGCATATTTTTAGACAGGATTTTTTTTGCTCACGATTGAAGCATCCTGTATGTTTAGCGGCTCCGGCACCTTGTTCGTTTCGCTTTCCGTCCCCAATGGTACCCTTCGGGCAGACGCAGACGGCGCTGGTATTGCCCTTAACCGCCACGCACTCGGCAAGAGGGTGGCATACGGCATCCCTGTAGTATGAGCAGCCTTTAAAAGAAGGCTCTGGGGAGAAAAAAACCTAAATATTGCGATAAGACAGAGAGATTGTAATGAAGTCTCACTCAAACTCCGCCAAGCATGATTGCGCTTCGGCGGGTTTCTTGCTTCTATGAACGGTGCCTTCCGAACAAAAATTAACGGATTTGCGCGAGACACTTATGATCGAGAATAAGTTGTGGAATTGAGAAGTGTGAATTTCACTTACCTTGACCAATAAAGTGCAGTCGAATAAACATCATTATGAGTGACTCAATGAATCTAAGTAATCAGCCCATGACACATTGACGAAGCCTACAATCAGATCGGCTTCCGTTGCGCTCCAGTATCCAATATGGCCGCCATAGCCACCATCTTGAAATCACGTTCCACGCGTTAACTTTAAGATCATTGAAAAGAAGGACCTACCATGCTACGCCGGATGCGAAATAACGAAATGTCGCCTTGAAAAATAAGCCTACGTTTTAAAATGAGAAGGCTGGTCACGAATTTCTAATGGTAAACAATACGGTAACTTAAGAAGGTAATTATCAGTAGACGCAAATGTTCGAGACATGCAAAGCGAAATAACAAGTTGAAGAAACATGACATGTTGCTAAAGTATATTTTGGGGGTACGGTTCGTATGGTTTTTGCTCGACCCACTGGCATCTGAAATAGATAAGCGATAAAAATGTTAATTGATATTCGTTTGTGAATTATTTGCCTGTTTTATAATAGAGAGTTTTCGCAAAGCCCCCCGAAACGCCAACACCAACGCCAATCCCACTGTTCGACGCCGCAAAGAGAGCAGCGAACAATAGGATAGGCCTAGTTCGCGTTGGCGTTTCGGGGGCTTTGCGAAAAACCCCCTTAATACACAGCACGTACCAGTAACGTGTATTGCATGCAGGTTTTATAATACACCGCACGTACCAGTAACGTGTATTGCATGCAGGTTTTCCCTTACAAAAATGTACCACGTGTAAATGACATTACCACGTGGTAATGTCATTTACGGGTGGTACATTTTCGTAAGGGTTATAATACACCGCACGTAACGTGTATTGCATGCAGGTTTTATAATAGGGGGCCTACACCGCACGTAACGTGTATTACTTGCGGGTCTTATACACTGCGCGTACGTGTATTAGGTGCGGTAATACCACAGACGTCCTCCTGACTGCACGTAACGTGTTTTAGATGCACGTGGTGGTTTTATAATATAATGCAGCGTACGAAGGCCTGTATATGTGTATGGAGGGATCGATGATAGGCCTATCCACCGCTTTGGCCTATAGTCTAAGATTGATCTTTCATCATTGACCATCCTGTCAACTTATCTTTGGCTATTCCTGTGGCGATCCGAATCCGGGTTCGAAACAAACAAACTTGCAAGTTCTTGATCTGCCGCAGCGTCAAATGGGCACACGACAAACAAACAACACTATTTCTCAAATCTTCAAAAACCGGCAAAATGTCGTCGTCGATATGTAGAAATTTAAGGCCCTAAGAAGAAATAGGTCGCAAATCTCAAGACTTATATGTCCGGGTTACAAATGATTTATACAAGTGTGTGTCCCGATGTGACGTCTCTTCGAAGACAGCCGCATGATGTCCGATTGGTTTATTATTGTGTGGGTTTTGATTATTTGATGAGTTTACGACGTTGAAACAATAAAATCAGAACATGTGTTGCATTCGCTGCAGATGACAGCAGTTGAGGACAGCCTTTCGGGAAATGTCGGGTTGGTTCGGACAACTTCGGAGATGATAGAGCAAAAGCCCCGGGTAAAAGCACTTCACGTGATTTTTTCCCGCGCGAGCAGCGCCCACTCCATATCTCGCGAGACTACAGTTTTATTTGGGCTCTCTGACGTAAATCCGTTTCGTCAAAACGTCAGTCTCAGGCTGAGTTTACATCGAGGCACACGCGACGCTAACACGCAGGCGAACAAAGGTTTCATGGGGATGAATCCTTTGTGAAGCCATTGTTCGCCTGCGTGTTCATGTCCCGTGTGCCCATATAAAAACTGGAACAGGATTTTGTTCCTGAGCGCTGAAACGCTGGCGCACTGGAACACAAACGCCCCGACGCCGCGTCTTGGAACATGATTTTCTTGTTCCGTAGCGCCAGCTCCCGGCGCTATTCCAGCGCTGTGGGACAGAATCGCCGGTCGCCGCGTCTTGGAACATGATTTTCTTGTTCCGTGGCGCCAGTTTTACAGCGTTATAATTTCTTGGCGCTGTGGGACAGAATCGCTCGTCGCCGCGTCTTGGAACATGATTTTCTTGTTCCGTGGCGCCAGGATGACCGGGATATGGACGAACAGGCAGGAGATGATATTGATGATGAGAGTCGGAAGATTGAGGAGGAAGATACGGACAGGGACACAGACACAAACAGCCAGGTATGCTAAAATACAATACAATACCATATGGTCTGAAAGAACATTATACGTGTATGACATTACCCTTTCAATTTTCACAAAATAATTCATTCCAACGATTCCACTTCAGGGGAACCGGAGGAACTAACGTCACGACGTGGCGCTGCGAGCGGTGCGACCGAAGTTTCTTTTTTTGCTAACGTTATTTCCATTCTGGCGTGAAAACAACCGTTTGTTTCGGTCCCTTGGCATAAAAATTTGGCCGGGTTTATTTGCACAGCAGCTGTGTATGCAAGGCAGGTTAGCGCTTGGAGGCAGACTCCGCCTACTGTATAATAACAGACTCCGCCTACTTTCGCTGTAGAAATAAGGACGGGAATTGTCTTGGATAGAAAGCTGTGCTTCTAAACAGCATGGT
>NMRB01003597.1:12747-57970 GCA_002633025.1 Notospermus geniculatus | reverse complement strand
TCAGGTGCAGATCCAGAGGGGCGCACCGGGCACGCGCCTCCCCTTTTGGCCAACAAATCTGTAAAATCGACCGTGAAATTCTGGAATTGGGCGCAAATTTGTTCCTAGCACAGGGCACCCCCTCTTTTCCCAAATCCTGGATCCGCCCCTGGTTGTAACATGAACCTTTCATAACTTACCATATTTGGGCAAGGATTTGTTGAGGTAATCGCGACTGCATCAAGAAACCTCGGGCTTCAGCACCTGTGAGTAGAACACATTCCTTTCAATGTGACACGACACTAAAATGTGTGAGTATGACACTCAATGAGTCACCATTCAACCATGACTACTTACTTTGAATGCATTGTCGCAGTTCTGGTTGGTAAGGATGTACACCATACTTTTGACCCTTTTGAATAACTGCAAATTGAGGCGATCCATAATCCTGAACATGTACTAACCTAAAATGTACCCCCTCCTCATCTGATCTTGCTGGTTAAAGATCTGTATGTAACGTAAACGTACTGGCTGAGGTATTGCCCAGGTCGGGTCACTAGAAACACTAGGTGCAGCTCTGTAATGACAAGAAACCACCAAAACTAGGATATGTACCGGTACTTGACACCCTGACTTTTACTGTAATGCTACACCCCCTTTGATGAATTCTGGCCTCATCAATCAGTGCATGGCCTCAACAATCTCCGTATGGCCTCTTCAATTGGTGAATGGCCTCATCAATCAGTACATGGCCTCAAACAGTGTATGGCTTGAATGAATATTGGGAAGCAGAGAGTCTCATAAAACTTAGTTCACAATACAAGATGCAATCTGCACAAGTGTCTGACATGGAAACTATGACTTTTCTACCACAAACACTAGAACTATGAAGTAAACTTTCATTGCTGTTTTAGAAAAACATTCAACTTACTGTGCAGCAGAGACAGGAAGTGGCGCATTAAAGGATCCAGAACGAGGTTTAACATCCGTGGCAGGAACGGCGTTGAAGGAGCTACTCGTTTGCGGGATTCCACCTGCAAGATGCGTTAGAGACTAGTCTAAGGGCATGCCAAAAACTTAACCAGTAACATTGCATAAGAACTGAGCAGTGAGATCTGTAAAGTGTAAGGTTCAAAGGCTAAGAACTTGAAAAAAAGTTTGAAATGAATTTAACAGACATCATGGCTGAAAAAAGCCAAAGTCAGAACCCCAGAGATATGCAGTTTTCAATCAGGAGTTTCATCAAAATTGGAGTTAATACAAATCAGCTTGTCAGAACGTTGTAATTGTAGTGGAACTGCAAGGATCTTGCCTTGATAGTCGTCAACGAAGCATCTGAAATCTGTCCTGAACAGAAGACTGGTTGCAACAACAAAGTCAATTCACGCCCTCTTTTCTGAGTGCTTTCAAGCATGAGATTTGGCAAGAAGCATGAAAACCGGAGAAAAAGAAAACTTGTCATTTCATAATTTGTTGATTTTTTTAACAAACCAACTTTGAAAATGAATGAATTTGAACTGTCAGACAAATCTAACTCAACTGAAAAACTATTCAACAAAGCATAATCTCAAAGAATCAAGCAGTGAAAATTAGTCAAGATAATTCCACTTTTCCATCACTTACATGTGAGGTTACAGAAGCTGAAGTCTATCAGATCTCCTGTAGAAACTGGTAAACAACAAATCAAACATTACCATCAGATGGTAAACAATCTGTGCACATTTACAGCGGGATAGTCTGTCTGAAGGGACAAAGAAGGAATGGGAAAGGTTGCAAGGAACAGTGGTCTTGATGATCAACATGTTCTGTGCTTGTCATTGACAGTTCCTTTCACTGATATTTCTCACATAAATCAGGTTAATTTGTTATAATAGACTCCAGGGCCCGGTTGCACAAAACTCACGATAGCGCTAACTTGGTGTTAGCGCTAACTTTATGTTAAATGACGTAAAAATCCATTGTCTTTTTACGTCATCTAACATAAAGTTAGCACTAACACCAAGTTAGCGCTAACATGAGTTTTGTGCAACCCAGCCCTGGTATGTATACCAGGGTACATGTAAATCACTTAACAAATTATAGACCATGCAAAAACCATTTCTTCCCACTGCCTCTCAACTTAGGACAGCAGCATAAATAAAGATAACGCTCAAATCAGGCCTTGCCATTTGACGGGCGCTAAAATGTGCATGTGCCTCGCAAACAATAGAAATTCTATTGTTTGCAAGGTGCATGGACATTTTAGCGCCCGTCAAACGGAAAGGCCTGTCAAATGAATAACTGTCTTCAATACGCCAGGAATCAATGGCTGAATTTACAATGGGATTCAAGCAATTCAGCAGACGAACTGGTTTCAAAAAGCTGCAGATAAACATGACAAACACAACTGTAAGCAGACATATTTGATGGATGAAAACTTATGGAGGACTGTCACTGTTTGTTAGAACTTCACTGTCAGCCAAACTACGGTAACTTCTGATGAAGAGTGCCCACATGAGGACATTTTCTAAGGATAGTATACACACAATGTAACCTTACATTGAAGGGTATATTGTCTTCCTTTTAAATAAATTATCAAGTGTCCACATCATGTTTTCATCCAGAGTTGGAAAATAACTGAGAAGAGGACCGGGGAATCAAAGCATGGAATACCCAATGGACACTTGCTCTCGTGTTACTTACAAATCGTGGCGGGGCGCTCACGTGCCAAAGGGCTGTGACCGCTCCCATGTCTACCGCGTAAAACTGGCCGACTGACGGTAGAGAAATCATTTACCCAATGTGACGGAGATTCACCTACAGTGAAGCGACAGTGACAAAATAGTCAAGTACTAAAACAAATATACATGTAGTTAGAATTAAGCTGAAAGCTAACACCTTAGAAAACCAATAATCCACTACTGGAGTAGGCCTATATTTAAAGCAATTCAGTATGATGCCAAACCAACATCTTATGAGTAATTCTAGACTTCTAGTACTTCAAGTACTATTTTGAATCGACTTTTAAGAACATTTCCAAAACGCGCCATATACCCTTCACCTTGAAAGTAGAATTTTGCAAAAGCCTACAATGTAGGATTAGGAAACAATCTCAACTTACCAAATCCCTGCACAGGAGAATTAGCCTTGAAACTACCCATGGAGGGAGAGGGGTCAGCCTTCAAGCTGGCTGGCAAGACCTTGGGTATTTCAAATCCCTGGAGCTTCTTTTGTATCAGAAACATGGCTATTGAGAACTCCTTCTTGTCCATCATACCATCTGCATTCATATCAGCAAGAGCCCTGAAATGGAAGTTTATTCTGCAGTCATGGTTGCAACATCCAGGACCAGTGTTCTCCGCATGGCTTTTTTGGAAGGGTGGTCCACCCTACCTTGGCATGTTACCACCCTACCTTAGAAGTAGCCACCCTACCTTGCAGTCCANTTACACCCCCCCCCCCACCTTAAATTGGTGACCACCCTATCTTAATTTGCAAAATAATGGGAAAACCTGGAATTTCAAGGATACCACCCATTCCTTAGGAAATCCTGCAGAGAACACTGCAGGACAGGGCCATTGTGTAGGCAAGATACAATCTTTCACACATGCAGTCATATCAATGTAAGGTAACACACAATGCAAACATCTGTTACATTCAGAGGAAGATTTCATCAACATGCATCAGTAATTAGTTAGCGGTTTGTCGATTTCCATTTCTGAATCACATGGTCATGTTAAATGAGTGTGGCTTTGAGCCAAATATGCAAAAGCAACTCACCATATTTGTCCAAGAATCTGCGGCGGTAGCTTCGACTGCAACAAAAATCCTTTTGCTTGGTCACCTGTGATGAATCCGTTCACAGGTTTCAACTGAAGAAACTCTTTGTCATGCTTAGCCCGCTCCTCTTGGCTGATTTGCCAAGAATTTGGACCACCTGAAAATTGCAAGGAGACACTCAAGTAAATTAGAGTACCGGTACTACCCAAAGAGAACAGCTAGTGTACAGGCCAAGCAAAGTTACTTTTATGTGTAGTCCATTTAAAATATTATGAAATCTGCAAACAAGGCCAAAACATTCTGCCTGTGAAGAATACAAACATAGGCTACCTGGTGCGGACATTGTGTAGTTTATCTAGATTGTTTCAAGACTTCTGATTACATCAATACTCTGAAATAAGAAAAGACATTTTTTCATGTTTAACAATTGAGGCCACTACAAAAAATGTACGTCAAAGGCCAGCTGATGTCAGCAGTTAATTCCCCTCCCTGCCATTGACACAGCCGTGGCGCTAAGTGCTTGCCGTCGTTGCCTCACAATTTGTGTGTTTCAAACGGCAGATTTCTTACAGAATGCAACATCAAAGTGTAAATTTGTTTTTTATTTTAATTTCTAAGTCATTGATTATAGCCTAATTCATAATTCTTGCGTATAAAAAGAAAAATGAATGTTAATTGATTCCGATCCGGTGACTTTATGCTCCGATTCGGTCCAATCTGGTTCAATTCATGAATTCGGTCCGATTCAGTGTTCTTACGTCACGAACCCCACAAAATGGGTTCCCTCCCTTTTTTTCACAGTCTAGGCTAAGCGCTAGGCCTACTCTTTAGTCTTTGCATGCTCTTCTTGGGACTTGGCCTAAAATGCATGATGTTCTTGAAACTTGCTTGCCCCGAATTAGGCCTAACATCGAAACAAGTACCACAACCCAAACCTCATCATCATCATCACACTCACTCAACATCGTCGCCATGATTCAGATCTGCAAGCCAGTGTGTGATTGGTGATTCCCATTTCATTGATTTTCTCAATTTCTGATAACCCGGCAACTTTTCAGTCTTCAATCTGTGATCTTTGATGTGCCAGGAAGATTGATTAGCGACGATTGGATGCCGTCATAAATGTCCTCTTGGGTAGTAAATCTTGAGGTGCATGAAAGTGTTCAAAGAACGACAAAAACGCAATTTGTAACGCAAATCAGTGAAAATTTCGCAGGAAATTTGCTGTCAGCGGTGCATTGTGGGAAAGGGGCGTGTAGGACAAATTTCAGTTTCGAATCTTATCTAAACCATAAATTACACCTATTTTCTAAATTAAAGTGGCTTTAAATACTAATATATAATTCACACTGAATTAATGAGGAATAAATGGTCATTCAGCTAATCTTTAAAATGTTTAACTGCAGGCGCTAACCATCCGAAGATTCGCATTCACGTGGACATGGTCTGGGTTATTTTTTCCTGTAAATCAACCCAGCTGATGACCAGTCATGCCAGTTGATGACATGGATGAGCTGATGAGTTTCTTGTGATAAAAAACCTGCAATGAGGGGTATATTTTGGGAACTATCTCACAATGGAGAAGGGGGAGATATATCTATACATGAAGATGTAATTAAGGCCTTTCTAATCAAATGTCTTAAAGTTTGCCCCAGCTTTCTGAGGAGTGAAAGCGGGACCCCCAAAAAACCCATTATCCATGTCCATCATCATGATGATTCTGTGAAGCATGAAGTGAAGTGTGACTGATAGGCCTATTGAAGGCCGCCACAGAGGCGTACTTACTTTCCCAGTACTTGGAACAGTGCAGTACAGGTTCATCATTGGACCTCTTTATTCTTATCTCAACTGTTTAGCTCACCTTGTTAATACCATTTTTGTATTCTTCCAGATTCCAATGCCAACCCTGGATGAGAACTGTGTCCTAGTTCAGGTCAAAGCCTGTGGTCTATCTTTGGCGAGTGGCAAAGTGCTATCAAGTCTGTTCAAGAAGGCCCCAAGATCCCAACACCCTGTTGGTCATGAAGTGGCTGGCATTGTGACCCAAACTGGTGATGCTGTGAGCTCACTCAAGCCTGGGGATGAAGTTGTTGGTATGTGATTAGGCCTAATTGGACAAAATGACGAAGTGAAAAGTTCTTGTCACTCTGAAAATGGGATTAACTTCAATTTGATCCTTTTCAGGCTTACTTCCATTGGATTCCTCCTGTCCTGGATGTGCTGATTTTGTTTCCATCAATGAATACAATGTCAGTAAGTAGCAGATTGTCATATAGGGGACCTAGCCTGGGTTATTCTTCCAGACAATTCCTTGGAGATGGCCTAATGATTAGTAGATCCATAAATTGGTTGGTATAAGTTTGCTGAGGTGGAAAATGGAAACAGGGAAGAAACATTCTGAGCAGATGTGATACCATACCTTCTGCATGCTACATTGCCTTGTTTTTGTCTTTCAGTTAAGAAGCCATCTGGTGTAAGCTTTGTTGATGCTGCTGCTTCTGTTGGTGATGCAGTCAATGCCTACACAGCTCTTCATTACATGGCAAGAGTATGCAGTGGAGATACCATCCTAATTCTTGATGGAGCACTTCCGTTCCCAAGTATAGCAATGCAGCTTGCACAGAGTTGGGGAGCAAAGGTCATGTCAACAGCAAGCTCTCCAGAGGAGAGACTTTACCTTGAGAGTCTACAACCACAATTAGGTGCGACTTTTTGGGATTGAATCCTGAATTTACGTCACATCCTCTCCCATAGTGGACTAATGCTGTAGAAGCATGCTCAGTTAGTTTGAAATAAACCTCGTCTGAGGTGTTGGAGCTTGGGTGTGTGTCAGTTGATCTGTGTTGATTAATCTGTGATCAAGTTATACCCGAGCCTCCATGGGACTGGTTTGAACCTTTTGGAACGATGATTCACTTCCTCACCCAGTATATTTTCTTTCCAGCACAAATAATAGAGATGGGGACCAAAGGTAGTGTAATTTTAAGTGGAGTAATGGAAGAAACCGGCGGAATTGGTGTGGATTGCATCATTGACAGTGGAGGTTAGCAGTTTACCTTGCTTATCTGTGAAAGTGGCTTCTTAAGGCTCTGTTCCAATGCTTTGCACACAGAAGTTGAGTAATGGTAGAGTGTTAGAATAGACTTGTATCACTGCTGTCTTCCTTTTCAGTGAAAATGTTCATGAATGAAGAAGACGAAGATTTGGACATAGAGATACACAAGTACCCTGTCCCCCACAAGCATGAGGTTATCTCAAGTCTAGCGGTGGGAGGGAGATGGGTGACTTCACAGTCAGATTTACAGGTAAGACTCCACCTAGTTTTGTAAAAATTGCACTGAAATAGAGTCTTCTGAGCAGAGCAGCGATTAGAAGTCCAACTGATTTTCATGTGAGGTGTTGGGAACGTCAGTGTTTGTCACCTGCAAGTCATGGGTTCAATTTCTGTTCCCCCTCCTGTCTCATGCAATAGATGACTGCTGTGGAGAAATTGGTCACAACTTAACGACTTAATCTCTCTCTTCCTTTAGATCGACCCCCCAGAATCTCAGCTTCTTTACCTGAAGAGTGCCAGCATTTCATATCTGTTCCACCATGCCTGGACATTATCGTTAGGACAACAAGGACGCTATCAGCACATCCTCAAGGATATCATGAACAGACTAGAGAAAGGGACACTGAAACCAAATGTAGTGAAGACAGTGTCCATGGAATTGGCCGTAGAGGAGTTAAAGAGGTTATCAGATATTCGAATTGGAAAAGTTGTAATGGAAATCTAGGTGATGTGTGAATACTAGTGATCGTTGCTTGCCGATGTGTGAATGATTTTACTGTCCAATTTGATGGTGCTATCTCTCTCGATGATGTGCAATTTATCTCGACGGATGATAGGAGGGACTCGATTCTTTTATAGTATTTGGTTGTTCGGATGGGGAGCCAATTCGGAAAGTATTCCGAAAGTACTGAGTTCAAAGTGATGATTTGAAATGATTTTGAAGGCTACTTTCAGTGCAACAGTTCATGTACCGGAACTGCACAAAGGGTACTGCATATCTGTACATTCCTGTCCTGAAATCGTGACATTCTACATGGATGTCAATACCTAAATGTACATTCATATTGAAATAAATCTTTACACTTGTCTGTGTCGATTAAAGTCATATCTTTGGTCATTCATGTGTACCGGTACACAGATACCCAACCTAGAAAGTGGTAAAGGAAATACTTCTCAAGGCAGGTTGATAGAGACTTTGAATGAAGTCATTTTAGGCCCTCCAACCCAACTTTGCTCCCCCAAATGTGTTGGGGTAGGCCCACATGGAAGTGCAAGTTGAGTGTTCAGCACTCAAAAGAAACCACGGAAAGTGAAGAGAAGAGAATGAGCTCAGGATTTCACAAACCTCATTTATTATTAGAAATGAACTCCTGTCAGCCCTTAACATCAACAGATCTGATGCTGTTCTTCATTGCTGGATGGTGGTGCTAACTCGTACCTTAATTCCACACAAACCTAAGGTGTGAACAACAATTTGTAGCATGCTTCACAGATCTTGATGTGAATAAAATCATACAGTGTTGGTCCCTTCGTCTGTCACAAGGTACGTTTCATCTGATAGGAACTGAATGAACAGATGCGACCAGAAATGCTTAAGCTGACGTCTAGATGGAAGTCATCCAGTCAAGATGTAACAGTCACTGACTATATCAAGCATAGGTTCATCTATTTACAGTCAATTCCACACACTATTTCTTTACAAACTGATAAATATTCCCTAAATTCCACGACAATTAAACAGCCTCCTTGATAAGATTCGTGAAAGTCTTGATCTTGGTTTGCATGGACATGTCGACGTACTTGTCTCCGATGCCAACCCTCATACCACCAATGATTGAAGGATCGACCTTGAAGAATATGAAAAAGAAAAACATCAACGCTCTGCAAGAAGTGAGACCATCCTAGTGGTAGGTGACATTCTACATGGATGTCAATACCTAAATGTACATTCATATTGAAATAAATCTTTACACTTGTCTGTGTCGATTAAAGTCATATCTTTGGTTCATTCATGTGTACTGGTACACAGATACCCAACCTAGAAAGTGGTAAAGGAAATACTTCTCAAGGCAGGTTGATAGAGACTTTGAATGAAGTCATTTTAGGCCCTCCAACCCAACTTTGCTCCCCCAAATGTGTTGGGGTAGGCCTACATGGAAGTGCAAGTTGAGTATTCAGCACTCAAAAGAAACCATGGAAAGTGAAGAGAAGAGAATGAGCTCAGGATTTCACAAACCTCATTTATTATTAGAAATGAATTTCTGTCAGCCCTAACATCAACAGATCTGATGCTGTTCTTCATTGCTGGATGGTGGTGCTAACTCATACCTTAATTCCACACAAACCTAGTAAGGTGTGAATAAAACAATTTGTAGCATGCTTCACAGATCTTGAGGTGAATAAAATCATACGGTGTTGGTCCCTCCATCTGTCACAAGGTACGTTTCATCTGATAGGAACTGTGTAACACCAGATGAACAGATGCGACCAGAAATGCTGAAGCTGACATCCAGATGGAAGTCATCCAGTCAAGATGTAACAGTCACAGACTATGTCAAGCATAGGTTCATCTATTTACAGTCAATTCCACACACTATTTCTTTACAAACTGATAAATATTCCCTAAATTCCACGACAATTAAACAGCCTCCTTGATAAGATTCGTGAAAGTCTTGATCTTGGTTTGCATGGACATGTCGACGTACTTGTCTCCGATGCCAACCATCATACCACCAATGATTGAAGGATCGACCTTGAAGAATATGAAAAAGAAAAACATCAACGCTCTGCAAGAAGTGAGACCATCCTAGTGGTAGGTGGATGGAGATTTGCTGGCAGACACTCTGTGCATCCAGCACAAGGCCTGACTGTAGAAACACTTGTTTCTGCTGAATTCAGGCGATTCTCAGTGCACAGGGTTAATGTGGCGAAAATGAACACAGTCTGCGCTCAACATGTACTTCGAATGATCAGATGTACACAGTCAGTGTTCACTCACCTTTGCTTCCATTTGTAAGGACTGGCCTTGTCGAAGAAATCCCTGAAGAGCCGTTTCCAATTCCTTAAGTTGCTTCGCATCCAAAGCCTGAAAATATAGAAATGCATTGGCTCGGTCCTCTTTCAAGTGATAGCAGTGCTATGCCTGTACATGACAAGTCGATTTTGTCCAAACTATCAGCATGAGAATCGGAAGTACAAACCTTTGCAGTGGTTACAGTCGCCAACACTTCTCCTTTGTGTGCACTCATGATCCTATTAAAGGCATTGATCATTCCACTCATGCGTTTTAACCTGCCATTCTCGGTGAGTGCAGCTGGAAAATACAACAGGTTAGAATTATGCAACTGAAATACACCACGAGGGCGACTCACACCGACGGCCATACCAGATCCAGCACTAATCAAGAAGAGAAGGTGGACTGCAACGTGGAGCATTTTCTTTCTACAGATCAATCTGCAGAATTTGCACACCTCTCTTCAACTCCGGNAACAGTCGGTATATGTCAGGACAATTGGGGAATCCCGCCACAATGTATAAATAGAATTCGAGGTCACCAAAAGATTTCCCTGTCAAAACCATCTTGGAACCAATTTTTTCCTGGATTTTACTTGCTATAAACACAGACTGATACCTGGCCTACACATCACACCACGATTCATTACTTGGATGCTGCCCAATCTCCAGAAGGAGCGACTCAAAAAATGAGCCTTCTCTCTTATAATATAGATATCGGCAATATTCTTATGTAAAGTTACAGACATATTACTGGCGTACAATTTTTTTTTGATTTTGGTGAAACCATGGATTTGTTGTTTAGGTCAGAGTGCCCGACCCTGAGAGCAAGTTCGATATCAATTTGTCGAAAATATGGTCCATTCAAAACTACTCTGTAGCTCGGTTATTTCTGAGTGCATATAACTGCGGGAGGCGTAATTTTGTTCGTAATGATCTTCTCTTACACAGTAATCCATCACAAATTAAGATCTCTTCAGTTACAGGTTCACCAAAGGCAAATTAGTAAACTCACTTTTGGCACATATTTTGAGTTGTACATTCTTGGTACTTATATATTCTTGACACTACTCATACTCACCAAAGAAGTTGACCGTCAGGTTGCTGCATTTTTGTTGTTTCAGAATTTCACCAAGAGCGCCTAAAAAGGAGACATTACTCTGGTCAATATGAAATTGATGGAAGATAGTGAGTTTCACTTATCCTCTGTTCTCCTTTCCACATTTACAGTTGGCCAGTCAATAAAATTCATCCCAAGTCCATAAGGCAACATGAACAATGCTGGCATACTACACTTCAAAACAAAATGGAGGAATTTCACTGCCAGCTCTCATGATGCACCCCAGAGTAACACTAACTGTAACTTCACATTATAAGGAAGTGAATTTCACAAGTACTCACTGGTTTTATCTTGCTTGTTTAGAGTAGGGTCAAGAAGGTACTCACTAACTTGAGGCTTTGTCTTAAAAATAGCCTGAAATCATAAGAGTGTCCAATGAAGGCTCTAGATGTTTTTTTCATTTCAACATGTCACCATCTAGCTGAAAGATCCAACCATGAGAAACTGCTGAATCATCCAAGTCAAAGAAGTAAATCTAGACTAGACATGGAACACACCTGGATACTTTTCAAGTCCTTCTCTACAGCATCTAACTTCTTTTCTTTCGAGGCGGCTGAATATAGAGCATGGGCGTAGCGACCCTCCACACCAAACACCTGCATTGGAGCCTGAAATATTGAATGAAAGGAATGAGAGTTAATACACTTGGGATGCTAGACCTACCCCACCAGTTGTGGGGTAGGTCTAGCATCCCCACAATCTGTCATTGAAGGGTCAGGCAACATGCATACCATAAGACTGCAAGGGAAAAATCAAATAGTGACTACTTGGAATTTGGAAGAAGTAATACATTACACAGGATTGTTGGTGGAAGCGGGAAAACAAAAGTTTCACAACACAGGCAAGGGGCTTAGGCCCTAACAATACTTACTGGCACAAGCTTGTTCCGCACAGCAGATGTACTCAGCTGGCGTATCTGAAATAAGACACAAAGAGTTTAGAGCACTCATATCCTCCAATTCCAAGACTAAGTCCCATCCATTTGTAACTAGGCCTGCAAAGTAAAGAATGTCCTGTATTTTGTAGGCCTTAGCTAGGCAGACCTCTTAGCCTAGGCACGGTCATAGCCACTTTTTTTACCTAGGCCTAGACCTAGCCTACCTAGGCCACCACTTCTTCCAAGTTGTTAGTTTTAGTTCTTCTACGTACGGTGGGCTACATGTACCTGTAATGTACCTGGCTGGCTGGGACTGGGAGTAGGCCTACCTTGTCCTAGTGACAGTAGTGTCGCCCGTTGTGGGCGTGTTGGTGTGTAGGCAGGCCTAGTAGTGTTATGCTGCTGCTAGTGCTGCTACCGGTACTAGGCCTAGTGCTAGGCCTACCCTAGCTAGGCCTACCTAGGGCGGCCCTAGCCTAGGCCTACGGGTACGTACGTACGTATGCTAAAAGATAGGCCTAGATCACAAATCACCATAACCAGAACAGAAATAAGAATGTAACAATACTAATAGAGTGTCTTGTTGTTGTGCTAGGGACAGTTTTTCCCGGGGATCTTCTTTCCTATCACACCGGCGGGCTTAACCACCAGCTAGGCCTACCTGACCTTGACGGCCCAACTCCAATATACGGCCAAGTAGTCCGTGACGGTGACCTCATTACATTATGGGATTAATGCGCGACACGATCGGTATCCTCCAATTCCAAGACTAAGTCCCATCCATTTGTAACTAGGCCTGCAAAGTAAAGAATGTCCTGTATTTTGTAGGCCTTAGCTAGGCAGAGCTCTTAGCCTAGGCACGGTCATAGCCACTTTTTTACCTAGGCCTAGACCTAGCCTACCTAGGCCCCCACTTCTTCCAAGTTGTTAGTTTTAGTTCTTCTACGTACGGTGGGCTACCTGTAATGTACCTGGCTGGCTGGGACTGGGAGTAGGCCTACCTTGTCCTAGTGACAGTAGTGTCGCCCGTTGTGGGCGTGTCGGTGTGTAGGCAGGCCTAGTAGTGTTATGCTGCTGCTAGTGCTGCTACCGGTACTAGGCCTAGGCCTAGGCCTACCCTAGCTAGGCCTAGGCCTAGGCCTATGTACGTACCGGTATGCTAAAAAAGATAGATCACAAATCACCATAACCAGAACAGAAATAAGAATGTAACAATACTAATAGAGTTTCTTGTACTAGGGACAGTTTTTCCCGGGGATCTTCTTTCCTATCACACCGGCTTAACCACCAGCTACCTGACCTTGACCACGGGTGCAAAAGCACAGTACATTCCATGTACATTTTCTACGGGCGGCCTGCCCCACCAGCATGACCAGTGACGTCCAAACTTTCATCGACGCCCTGACCTGCTGGGCATCCAGACACAACAAAACAATGGTTCTGATACATATTCTACACAATGTTTTACAGAATGAACTGATCTGTGCCAATTCCTTGCGTATATGAATGTATTAATCGACCCAAATGCAACATACTGCCTCTGCATAGCGAAATGAAGCCATTTTGCAGTTTTGCCTGCAATACACTGGTTCCCGTCTTCGCCGCTCCACTCAAGCGGCGCTGCTGTCCGTTCCACAATTCGAGTGAATTTTATCGTAGTTAGTACACGAAAAAACAAAGACTACAAAACATGTATTTTGAGTAATAATACAGACTCTATGCAAGTAAATTAAGTAAATAAATTTAGTACGAATCGCCTAGTTTCACGTGTCTAAAAATTAACTGCTGGCTCTACCTAATCTGCATATCAGAATGAGAAATCATGAAATCTATTAGTTTCCATGTTGGTTTCATTACCATTCGTAAACAGTCGGTAATATCCGGAAAAATTGATGACGTAAATTTTAATTTGCATATCAGAATGTGAAATCACGAAATCCATTAATTTCCATGTCGGTGTCATAAACATTCGTAAACAATCGGAATATCCGGAGAAGTTGATGACGTACCTTGTAATTTGCATAGCACAGTAAGAAATCATGATCTTCCCGACTGTGCAGCTGTTGACGATGACGTCATCAAAATCACATCCCTGTCATCACGCATCGTTTCTGCGCAGTTTCATTACTCGCGGGAAATACGAATCTTTAATATGTAACCGCAAGATATAAACGTTTCAGACATTGTTGCCCAACAGAAAAAGCAGTGTGTGGGATTGTGGGATAGGGATATTGCTGTCTACTTCTGGGTTTCGCCACATTATTTGAAGTGATAGAGAACAATGTTGAGTTCATTGGGCTTTGGGCTACTGTAAACCGTGAAATTTTCGCGTGCGTTTTATTTTCGCGATTTTCGCGTTCAATGGTCAAAACGCGAACATAAATCGCGCGAAAATTACTCTTCTTATTATTCTTTTGAAGCTGAAGGGTTCCAATCGCGAATATTTATTCTTCGCGAATTCGTAGATCACCAAAATCGCGAACATTTAGCGTCGCGAAAATATCACGGTTTACAGTATTTACTGCAGTCTCATATGCTATGGTGGACTAGGCCTATCAAAAAAGAAGTCAGAGAACTAAGGTGGCATAATTGACTATTTTTATTGCAGAATTCATGGTCCTGTACATCCACCTACAACACCAAATGATTAAAATCTACCTTCATAAAAATAAACTATATATTAGTAAACATCGGTACAACTAGACATGTGCAAGCACAGTAGGCCTACTGAATAAACTATCACATATATAGGGCCTATTGCAGAATAGACTAATAGACAAATATACATCGAAAGTTTTCAACAATCATTGAATGTTAACTTTTTTCTTTTTTAGTGGAAGTTGATCACATTTGCTCTTTACAACAACTTCATTGTCAAATTCCACCCCTTCCAAGTCCAGTAAGACCAACATATTCTGGATTTGGCAACGGATCTAAGAACAACCTACATCCTAAATCTCTCTTAGGTTTTTAACAATGAAACTTCTGTAGTGGATAGAAAAGTTGTCCTCCAGGCCTGCCATTCAATTTGCTCGGGTACATTCTAATGTATGAAGAAATACCCCTCCCTATTCAATATTCGCAAAGAACTAAAGTTTTGTCCCAATTATCACATAGCATCTTGACTGTCATCACTGACCATCATCATCAGAACAAAAACAAGCTAAGCTGGGCTCTGTATAGAGCTCGAGCCGATGACGTCATCACGAAAAAATCCGCCATCTTGCCGGTCAAACTCACGTCAAATGACGTCGGCGACCACGTGGTGCAGTTTGTCGTCAGCGCAAGTGGAGTGTTGCGTCTTCAACCATGACGCGATTTGCACGTGGCGCACTTTGTCGTTGACCGGCAGCATGGCGGACCGCCGGTCAAACCCGCGGCTCAAGCTCTATTGTACTAAGATGTAATAAATATAAGTTAACATGATTTGTAAAATTGGTGGGTCATTTCTCTACTTACATCTTACATTGGTCTGTACCTACTGATATATAAAATGGACGGCCAAAATATCCTCCATTCGCCATACATTGTATACATTGATAAAGTAAAATGGACGGCTCAATATTTGTGACTAACTTTACTTTTTGTACACGTTGATAAATTACGTAACAAGTATAAATTTATACAAAACTTATGGGGCCATATTTACGAAGCCCGATTAGGCCAACACGCGGGTAAGTTTATAGTTATTCACGTTAAGGGCCTAGAAAACCATTGTTTTGCTACCCTTTACGCTGCTTGATCGGAAGCCTTTACCCGCAGGATAATCACCCGTGGTTAAGTTCCCTTTGTCTAGCTGCAGGAGGACAAAGAAAAATTTGAACAACCTACAGGCCTTGTTTAGCGTCATTCAACTCTTTTCTTCGATCCTCCTGCACGTAAACGCGGGAATGTTAACCGCGTGTGGTTATCCTGCGGGCAAGCGCTGCCGATCAAGCAGCGTACAAGGTAGCAACACAATGATTTTCTAGGCCCTGACCATGAATAACTAAGAATTTACACGCATGTTGGCCTAATCGCGCTTCGTAAATACGGCCCATGAAGATTTCCTTAACTGGATCTTAAAAATCACTTTGTATAGTTACAGATAAACTTTGAACAAGAGGCTAGAGCATCATAAATTTCAATGAACTTATTCAGAATGAAAAGAATGCATACACGTTGTGCATTGCTGTAGCTTTTATCTCCCATAGGTTCATTTTTTTCTAGTTTGCATTTCCCTCAGAAACGTACTCCCAAAGCATCTAATCTATGTTATCCATATTCATGCCCCAAATGTGGATGTCCACCTTTTCACTTATCCATATTATCGCGGTTTGATCGCCGCCCGGATTGCGCTCTCAAGAATCGTCATCCAGTTGTATTTGGCATCGTTAGTGTCTGCAGCGCAAATCCAGCTCTTTTTTGAGGTGGTCATCTTGAAGGCATTCTTGATAACTGAAAAGAACATAAGAACAGTCGTAGACTGATGGAGGTTTTTGGCACACAGGAGTAAGGTACATGTATCAAAAATAATCACAGGAAGAGGAAAGCAACAATGGACGTTCCAGTTTATTGACTCCAAGTCGGAATGTAAGACATTTGAGTCACAGTACAGTTACTACCCAGTACTGATATTTCACGTTCTCAACCTACATTTTGAATCTGCCACATCCTCGACTTTGATGGTCAACAGAGCCAGGCTTGCATCCATTTTGTACGTCTGTTCCATCGATCGCTCGTATGGGAAATGTTTCGTTGCACGACGTGTGATCATCAGTGCATCGTTGAACAAGAAGAGACCCAACATCTCGATATGTTGGTAGATTCTGTGGGAAGGGATGAAAAAAACTTGTGATAATGTCAAGTGACATGACCATTCTGTCGGAGCAGAGTGACTATCATGGTGGGGTAGAACACCGAGTGGTTGGGATCTGCACTTGTGATCAATGGGTCCAGGTTTGATTCCCACAATGACACTTCAGGCAGAGGCCAGGCAAACCTTGTGCCGGTACTGGTAATATCAACAGGGTTTCTTTCCTGATTCCCCAGTATCCTGCCCCCTGGACTTCAAAGAGATCACCCGTATTTCCCATTTAGATTTCATCCTGAGCACTTAAGTCGCATTTACATTCTGAGTGTCTCCTGTCATCCCAGTCTCCAAAATTCAACTCTGAGCAAGGAAAAATACTACACCGCATGGTGAAAATACTACAAAATTCAGAAGGTGCACAAAATTTGAAGAAAGAACATCATGGACTCTTCTCTGTCATCAAATGTGATGGTGAATGAAGAGAAAGGGCATGCATAAACATGGCGGTCAAAAATGGACCCTACTTTAGAAGTTCATATTGAAAAACATGTTGAAAACCAGTGTGATGAAGGTGGAATAACATCCCTGATTCAGAGCCCATTTCTGGGATGCTGATAACCACAAATTGACTCTACTCACCAAGAAGATTCTGTCCAACCAATGCAAGAGATGTATTGAATTGTCAACAACTATGATGAATACAAACTTTAAAGGATAGAAAGCTTCAAAAGCAATTGATTTTCTGATACATGCTTTGCTCCAGAAGAGATTTTTATGGTCATAACATCAGAATGCATGAAAGAGTCAGGCCTCAGATTTTCGGGGTCTACAGTATTTGGGGAATGTCATGTACTCACTTGAGCTCAGGGACAACATCATCTGATGGAGGCTTCAACAAGGCCATGTCTTCGTGTCTGATCAGATAGCGATTAGCCTCCAATAAACATGGGCAGTTCAAAATGGATTTCTGGAGACGGACAAGCTCTTTTTCATATTCCACTCTCCTCTTGCTCTGAAAGTAATGGAATTGAAATGGTTGAGCACTATAGTGCTTTTTCCAATACATTACCGCAAACTCACGCTAGCCGAATGGTCCCGAGTTTTGATGGCACCCAAGTTGACTCCTAAAATGTAGCACAGGTATAGCAAGTGGATACACATATCTTTGTCACGTTACGTTGAAACTCGGCAGGTAACATTGAGTGTTGTACCTGTGGAGTTTGTACGGACAGGTATACTTGTTCTCTGCTCAACTGGGTGAAATGAATATTTCCTCAAGAGATGCATTAGAAGCTGAGGAAATAATTTTCACTTCTCTAGCGTGAATTTGCCGTAATGAGGTGGGGCTTCTCGAGTTCCATGCAGCACAACAGGCCCATAGCCAACTGTAGATTTTGCTTGCCTAGGCCAACAGAGTGAGTCCTGGTAATAAGGTTACATAAATGGATTTCCCTGTTATAGCCCTACCTCGGCAATGAACTCGGACAGATCTTTCAGCATAGATATACAATGAGCCAAGTCTGCTCTATCCGCATGGTCGGGTGGGGTGTGTGTCTCCAACATACACAGTAACGTGGTATACTCCTCAATCCTCCTCGGTGGGGCGAGTAGAATCTCCTGGATGCTGGAATGAGGGAGTGTGAGTGAGTTTGATTTTCCCCTTCAAGCCAATGTAGGTATGAAAACAGTTTTCACCCCTGACAGAAATAACAATAACTAAGAAAGTAGCATCGTTTTGCACTCACGTTAGCATCTTGGTGTTCGGAGTCCTGTTGTGGCGTTTCAAGAACGCTCTGAATCCTGGAGACTGTTCCATGCATCGTTCAATAGTTGACAATATCACGGTGTAGTTGTTGCAGTAGTTGGTGTAGATCTTCAAACGACCGCAAAACTTTACGAATGCGTCCCCAAGGCATTGTTGAGGGCTCCATTCACTCACTCGACCCCTAAGATCCTTCTCCAGGTCCCTAGAATCAAATGAGAGCAAGATTTACAGCCTGAGCCAATCAACTCACCACAAGTTATTAGAAAGATACAATGCAACAATGTCAATTGCCTTACTTGCAAGCATCGAGTATCTGCATCGGATTTGAAAAGATCGTCTGGATGCTCGAAGCGCTGATGATTGCCCTATTGGAGTTGAGAGCAGCCCTGAGAGGCTGGATGTAGATGTCGCGTAAGATTTCTAATGTCCGCTTAAATTCGACCTCGGAGGCGTGGATTTCTCTGGCTGTCGCAGCTCGTTTGTCAGGTTGTACGGCAAATTCTTCAGTCGACTGGAGTGAAGAGCACTTTTGGTCAGATAATGAAGAAATTGTGTTCTGTCATCATTCAGAGGTCGTCAATTAAGGCCTAGTCAGCTGCCGTTTTTGATCCCACAGCACCCCTTGCTAAGTGAGTGCCAATGTACTGACACTTTAACCACCATTCCCAACTCAACTGCCTAGAACCACAGCTGGACAGGTTCAAAACAGGCACCCTACACAAGGATGCAGCCAACACATCTCCTGGTCCACATCCTACCCGGGGTACATTACTTGGGTGGTGTGAAACCTAACATCCAGCCAACCTGAGGGATGAGACTGAACAATGAAGCTGCCCATAAGATCAGGTCATAGTGTCCAATCTCAGGGCCATACTGCCCAAAAATGTTCCTCTCATGACTCACCAGTCTAATTGGTACTTTAGGTGCCGTCCTTGGTGCTCTGGTGTAGCGAGGAGTTGTGGCCATGGTCGGTGCAGGATATGTAAAGGAACCAGATAAGTTGGTTGATCCAGTTGACTTGCTCATCTTTTCATTCTGCTTCTCTTTGAATTTCTTGGGTTGATCCTGAGAAAAGGCAAAAGCAAACATCAGTTAGGCCCCTTTAGTTTAATACCAAGATAGTATTTACCAAAAGCTGACAAGGCTAATTAGTGGTGTATCAGAAACCCAGCCAAGCTGAGGATTCAAACGGTTCTAGAAGACCTGCGCCTACTAACTGACGACAAACTGCTCAGAATTTCTTTGAAAAACTGTAACAAAAGAACATTCAAATAAGGCCAAAGTAAGGGCACCAAGATTGAATTCCTGGTCCCAAGGATATCCCAATTTTCTTCACCTTCTTCTCCTTTTCTTCACCGTTGCTGTCCCCATCAATCTCCTCTTCAATCTCTTCATCGATCTCCTCAATGATATCTTCATCCACGGTCACATCCAATCCGTCCTCAGCATCAAAATCTTCAGAGTACTGATCGACCGACTTCCTCGCCATGCTACCAGTACCAGACATGGTCTGCAGTATAGAAACAGGGAGATAAACGTGGAGATAAATACAGGGAAACCTCTCTAATAAGGACACCTTTGGAACTGATCATGCTGTTCTCAATTGAGAGGTGTCCTGATAGTGATGACCAATTTGGACTGAACTCTGCTGTCCTTAATAGAGAGGTGTTCTCATGGGAGCTGTCCACTCTGTGTCACTCTTTCTTAATATGAATCATTTCAAAGTGTTGCGCCCGATTCTTGTAAAGCAAACACTCAGCTGGTAATCAGGTCCTGCCAACTGACCGTCATCATCATTTGGACAGAAATTCAACGGATCTCCTCACCTTCTGTGTCCCAGACTGGGTACTCGACATTTTCTCCATGAACGTCATGCCCGATTTCTCCAATAAAAATTTCCCAAGGAATTCCACTGGCCGTACATTCTTCTGTTTGCTAAGCGTTACCAAACCATCCACAAGTACTCTGGTCACCTCATTTATTCCTTGGATGTCTGCCTGACCCATTGCATCAAACACAATCTGACCTGAAGTGATTAATATTCTGCTGTAATCAAAATCTACCAAGACAGTGCTGAAATCCTTAATAGAGAGAAAGCTGTGAGTCGAACATAATGTCACTTAATTTCAAATCATTCAGTCATACCTGTCACTTGCGAGACGAGATCTCTGTGAACCTGCTCAAAATATCCATCGAGGTTTTTCCTTGTCTTTGATATTCCCTCTTGCACAATATCAGCAGTGTTGGCCCACACGTTCAGTTTGCTCTGAGCGAAGTACAAGCCTGGGGGGCTGGCACCCTCTGGGCTGTTCAGCATCCATTCACTGTTGACTGAAACAGAGATAAAGTGGAGGCCATGAAGTGAACTGAAATATTGACAATGGAAACCAGTTTTGAAATGTCTGTTATGTAATTCAAGCTTCAATGGCATTGGGCGGTACAACTGACAACATGATATTGGGTAGATCTCCTTCAATGAAAGCTCTACCAATACTTGATGAGAGTATTACCAATCAACTGATGAGAGGCAAATGGCCATTTTTTCTCATTAATCCCCACTAGAGCCATCCATCCTGAGAATCTCAGGTCATTTACGGTCGTATCCTCCCTCAATGAACCAAGCGCGAGAAGGGGAGCCAGTTGTGAAGACCCTGGGTGCGAGGATGCACTAGAGCCGGCTAAAGTCAAATGACTTAATGTGGCACAAGTACATCACTCGCTTATCTATTTTTGGTAGAATGCAATCTTACTGTGGTTGTAGTTTCCAATTATTCCTGTTGGTGCATTGAACTGTAGACCAGTCACCATCTGCAGTTGTGTCAACAACTCAGTGCCTCCCACTGAAACATAAATGGCATACATTATCAATGAACAAGGGGTTTAAACCTGGCAACTATCAACGTATGCCTTTGGCTATCAATGTCAATCATGTGCACGAATCAGTACTGGCTTGCAGGAGACTTTCTTACTTTCAAATGAGATTTTCTGAACAGTGACTTGAAGACTTAAACTTGAAGACACCAGCAGCTTTAGAAGTCCTACAGTTTCTAGGCAAGTGTATGTATGAAGACCCATCGCACTGAGCCAACAAGCAAGTTATAGATAACACTGGACATACCGTTGGCTCCCAGTGGTGCAAATATGTCAATCCTTCCCCCTTGGTTGGTGGGGAGAGTGTGGTTGGCAACAAACTCGAAGAATTCCAAAACATCTGGGTTGTCGAGATCATCAATGTCAGCAGTAAAGCCGTGCACTAGTCGCATCTCTGTTGGTTCATCTTGGTGGCAGAATATACCAATTGTCCTACAGATTGATTAAATTACATAGTCAGGAGATACAAGGTTCAAAATCACTCTGGTAGCTGACTTATGTGCCTTTTCTTAAACTGCCTCATCTCAGCTAAGGTATGCTGTAGCCTGATCTCATCTTCAGCTGCATCCTGGCTACCGTATATGCTGACTCAAGACGTGAGTACATCATTTGACATTAGGCACCAATGGCGAGTGGGAATAGGTAGTAAAGTGAAGTATCTTGAACAAGTTTTAAGCCCAGATACAGTTCAAACTCTTGGTGCCAGGTACTTACGATGCATGACGTCCTTGTAATATGTGATCCAGTCTGCTCATCAAAGAATCAAGTGTGGTTCCTTCATACTCGTAGACAATAGGGATCACCCCGAACAGCACTGCATCGACCAAGAGCTACAAAAGATCAGAAACATACTTTCAGTGACCTATTAAGTATATCTACGTTACTAACCTCAGAACATGACTGTGTTTGATCAACATTCTACTCTCTTCCCTTTTCTACATTTCCTTTACTACTTTAGAGTATTTAGGCGAGAGCCATATGAGCTCTAACTTGAGATACCAACAGAGAAGAATATGATGATGTACATACATCAGCTGCTGGGACACGAGACGAGATGAAAACAATTCTTGGGTTAACATGGTTCGGATAGTTCATCGCCATAGAACGCTTGTCGCTGCTACTCCACGGTATCGGGTAGTCACCACCACCGGAGAGATTGGTCCTCTTTGGCATGATCCTTTTTGGCGGAGGTTCCCAAGATGTCCCAATGATCTCTTGTAATCTGAGCTCCTCCAAGTTCTGAAGTTCCACACTCTTGGACAGTGTCATTGTCCTGAGTTGGTCCATAGACAGATCATAGTCTTCCTCACCCTGTAAAATAAAGATACTGTCACATTGATCAGACCCCCATAAAAACTGACTAAGATCAAGTTGCTGTTACTTCAGGCCGATTCATTTCGTAGAACCTGTCCAACAAATTACTTCTTTTGATCTATGATTCTCTAGTAGACTCCTTACTGTTAGTACTCTATGTCCTTTCCTTCTCTTGGAGGATTCCATTCCAAATTCTGAATACTCCCGTAAAGAAACTGGAAGAGACCTCGTCAACAACTCTGGCTTGACTTGACCAAATTTGTTGTGGAACATCAACTGTGATTTGTCTAATTTGACATCATTTGGATTTCGTCCGTCCAGGAGGGCTTTGGCTGACATTTCAAGATCTTTAGGCTTCTTGTCTGGGTCCATCCATGGAGGACGTGAAGCAGCAAGCATTTCTGGGGAGTAAGCACCAAGAAGTACTAATTACCTCAGGATTACAACAAGGACAGGACGACAACTTATGACTACCATGTACCACGTTACACATTTCTTGTGTGCAATGGCATTGGCTCCAGAGTTTTAAAGCCAAGACCAGTCCACAGTATCGTCCTGATTGAGAACTGTGGCAACAAACATGCTAGTTTTGTTTTTTCTACAGTCACTCCTACAGGCTTAAAGACCCACTTCATGACCACCAAGTGGGAAGGCTAAAACATACCACTAGCTTCCTTTGGCAACTTATTCGATCTGAGCAAAGTGTTCTTCTTTTTCTTCCGTATTTCTGTTCCATCCCCAAGTCGTCCATAAAGAGCAGCCTCCGTATCTGGCCCTTGAACATCCAATGTCTTCAGGCAAGCGACATAGTGTTTCTTCCAAGCACCATACTCATTTGAACTGGGAGAATATGGCAGGTACCAACCCAGTTTCATACATTTTGGCATCCAAATATCATCCTATGGAATGGAAATGAAAGAAGTACGTATAAATTTGTAAATAATAATATGTAAATTATTTTACACTGGACAACCAGTTCTCCAGCCAGCAGAAAAGAAATAGTCTGTATAAGGTGGGATTACCTGTTCAGCTAAGAATTTCCATCTCCAACAAACTTCTGAAGCCCTGCACATACTTCTTGGATCAAGATATGAAAAAACATACAGTGAGAGAAACTTTGGAAGTACAGTAGTGAAGTCCAGATGTTGAAGTGGAACTCGCTCTTGGAACCAATTCTGCATGAAATACAACTGGGAGCGTTTGCAGTGTCGAAGGATTGTGTCGAGGAAGGATTTCCTCTGGCGATCTGTCCACACATCGAACTGAAAAAACAGAAAAACAATGTCATATTCTTAATTCCAGAAGCTTTTGTTTTCAAGATTAGCCACAACATTCCAATCCATTTGTTCAACAAATGCATACAGGAATCAAATTAGGGTAATGACAGCGTTCATTTATATCAAACATTTTTCTATCAATTATCTTCAATCGTGACTACTCACCCAGTGTGAAACAAGCTCTGTCCTTTCTGAGAAAATCTGAAGTGAAGGAAAAGATAAAAGGATTGGTAGGTATGAAGAAGCTGTTTGTGTTGTAACATAATGACACAATTCGTATAGGCCTAGGCCTAGTAAGAATACTATATGGTCGATTTCAAACACTGCTTGAAGTAAAGCAGGCCTAAGGAACTGAGAGATCATTTCATATGATTGTGAATGATGACAAAACATGAGTTGACTCATATCAGGAGATCCTACCTGCTGATTTGAAACTTTGTTCACCATTGGAGTCCATGTGCTGTTACTGGTCCTAAACATCTTGGTTGTAAACTGTGTTGGTGGCACGGCCTTCTCCTTACGTTTTTCATATTGTCCAAGCACTTTCGCATCATTACCTGTGATGCTCAAACGTTTCTTTGTTTTGGTTTTTGTCATGTTTGATCCACCTGCAGGAGCTGTGCTCCCAGGTCGACTTTGAGTCGCACTCATTCTTAAAATTTTCCGTTTATAAGCCACATAAAGTGCTTATAACCCGTGATATTTCTGACCAGAAAGCTGATTGCTACTCTCTGCAACAGGTTTTAAGTCGTAATGCAGCGTTTACCGACTGTAAATAGACCTTTTTATCGGAAAATCAGACAGTTCTCAGAAATTGACAGCCATATTGTTTATCATTCTTGACACTAGAGGGCGTTCCAAATAACACCCTCAAGGCCGTGTTCGGAAAGCTTCCCCGAGGAAATTTCTTCCCCGAGCTTCGGGGAATGTGAGCATGCCCAGTGAAGGCGAATTTCCGAACGATATTTGCCCTTCCTCGGGGAAAGGTACTACTGTGGGTTGCAGGCGTGAAATGTTCCACGTTTAGCCAATCAGCATGTCGGATTGGAAAGAAAACGAAATGCATGCCGGGAGTTTCCCCAAGTGAGCGACTCGGCGAGTCGCTCACTTCGGCCAGGCTCGAGGAAGCCTTGGCAGCCTGCCAAATACCATACCGAACGCTCTCCCGCTTCCCCGAGCCTCCCCGAGGAAGCTTTCCGAACACGCTACTAGTATCGATCAGCCACCGCCATGTTGAAAAGAAGTGCAGCGCAATAATATGTGTAAGGATTCCTTACCATTGTGAAGCGGTCCCTATGGTAACTCCATTAGGAGGAGTGATGCGGTCAAACATGGCGGTGACTGATCGATGACAGTGTCTATTTGTGTAACGTAGTGGAGAAAATGGGCACTGTTGTACAGTTTGATTGTTTATGTGGTAATGCGCATGCTCAGACAGGTGCTCTGTAGACTGGTCTTTTGCTCTTGTACATCTCCGCTGCAGCATAACGAGGGCGACGAACCGGTCTGGCTAAAGTTCCTGCTTAGCGACGTGAAGTGCCGGGAAATTTGAAAATGTCAAATATTCGGGAAGCTCCGCTCAGAATGTCAATGGTGAAAGCCATAGAAGGGCAAAGAGGGGTTGAAAGGCTAAACACTAGACTGGGCTTGAAAATATGAAAAATAGATTGGTGTCTTTAAGGCAATTTTAGGCTGGGGTTGGAGGACTGACATGCCACAGTCCTTCACCCGATCCTGCTGCCCCCTCCATGCATCCTGTAAACTCAGGTGGTTATTTTGCACATTCCGATATGCCTGTTGACTCCAGTTGGTCATAAAGAATTGCCCATACTAGTTACAGTATTCCAACATTTTCATGTTCCATTTTTATGCTGTGGAATCAGAGAAGACAGTGAAAGGCGTGGGCATCAGTCTCCACAAGTGGGGATGGGGGAATTGGATCAGACCTTGCCAGCATGTATTGGGAATCTGTGAAGAGGCTCATACAAGGACTTCAGCATTTGGGACACGGCATGTGTCTCAAAATGGCTGTCTCCCAAAGAATTAGTTGGGAGAATTTTCAGAACAAACAGAATGTGGCCAACAGCTCGTTTATTGAAAAGTTGATTTTAATCAATGAAAGTAGATACATTGCTGGTAGACAACTCAACATAAACAGAAATATAAGATTTGATAGTCCTCTATTTGAGGAACTTTCTTCAACTAAATGATGTCAGGTCGGAACTTTCTTCAACTAAATGATGTCAGGTCAGATTCAAGAACAGTTTGTGAAGTCAGATTAACTTTCTTCAACTAAATGATGTGAAGTCAGATTCAAGAACATTGTTTGTGGAATTTTAGATAATCTGGTAAAGCTCTGTTATCTTGTTTGCAGATTAACTAAGAATCTTTCAAAAGAAATTTTAAGATTGAGGTATGATAATGAACACATTTTGGGTATTCACAACAATGCATGCAAGAAAATTGAGAAATTCGTAGCCAGGAAGATCTGTAATAAATGTACAAAGGACAATCACAGTCGTCCAACTGGTCTTTCTGCACATGATCAAATGAGTGATGGGAACCAGGAAAACCTGTCAACTCTCAAAAAGGCCTTAGACAAAAGTCAACAGTTGCCTGCAATCTGTATATTCAATTTGAAAGGACAGACATGGTAATGCGAAATACAGCATTGTGCTCTGGTGAAATGGCATGACCTCACCACAGCACCTCCACTGAGTTTACATGACCAATGAAAGACATGCGAGATTCAGATTTTATTTTGTATACCAGGTACCTGTACCCTCAGATCCAATATTACTACATGTACATGTATACCAGGTACTTGTACCCTAAGATTGCTGATGAATTACATGTACCGGTACAAAATTGCTGGGTATTTCCAGTTGACCAGCTTAAGAGCTATACAATGTAAATGGGGGAATCACTCCATGTGCAACCATATTTAAGCATGATAGTAGCAAGTAAATGATTACCAGTGTGTTAGACATACTATATGTAGTAGCACACTTACAACTGGAAGCCAATATATCACCAACATGAAAAAAAATATGCGAATACTAACTGGAAGTAACAAGTGAAAGTGTTATTATTGTGATAATAGTTCTCTGAAACAGAGTGTAGTCTCTGCTCTGATGCATGATTTTATGATGGCAATGGCAATGGCAATGGAAGTATTGGATAATGTCAATTTGCAACTGATGCATATTGGAAGATTCTCAATGTCATATTCCCTCATGTTGGAAATAAGATGCAAGATTAAAGACATCATTCTGGTGGACCGATCAACTGGGCCTTGTAAGCACACACCACGAGCTTGGCCTGAAATGAGAATTCACCATGTTCAAGATGATGTCAAGAATTTCTCTAGCTGGGACCCAGCGCTCACTAGTTGTTTCCAACTCCACCCTGTCCCTCACACATGCCCCCAGAGCTCACCTAGAGGACCCCTTACAGGCAACTAAATGGATTCACTCCTTGCATTCAGCACGTCCCCAAAGACTGAATGTCCTCGGCAACTTAGAGGATCTACAGAACTAGCCCTGTCTTACAACTTACCCTAGACTGCGGTGCAAGAACTGTCCGTATCTCCAACTCGTTCTGTCCATTATGAAGAGGGCTGAAGGACATCACAAAACTGCCATCCTGAAAAATAACAATTCGGAAGTTTGTTAGAGGGATCAGGACCTGTTTGTCATACGGTATACACAAAACTTATATTTTGTACATCAACCATTGTAAATGGTCTAACTGTCTAAATCAGTCGATAACCCACCCCAAAGCAGAACATGTAATTTTCATTATCACCATCATTCGCATCATGGTCCTGACTATTCGTGGACCTTTGCCAGTTTTGATGGACAGAACAGCAGATAGTTGGCAGACCTACTGACCAAGATTTTGACACTTACCTCAGTAAGAGGAGCTTGAGTCACTCCATTTAGCACCACAGACTTGACAGCACATGATCCGTGAAGGCGACACTTGATCTCTGGACTTAATTTGGCATGGGCGATGAACAATAGCATACCAAATCCTACAAGGAATTGAGACTGGCTTTAGTTCTCAGAGAACCGCCAAGAAAACTTTCCATCAGGACAAACTCGTGCATTGCTTGTTTACTGGGGCAACTAATACAAAGGTTTGATGTGGAGATTTATTATAAGTTCTTTGAGTGACATTTCAGATACGTGGAACTAAACATTGAGGAAATTCTTTGTTACTCTATAACGTAGATGATAGAGTAACCAAAGAATTTCTTCAGTGTTTAGATTTATCATAGCAAAGGACAATGACACAATAACTTCATCATCGGAACACAGCTAACAGAATGATTCTAGACACTTCTTACCTGGAACTGTAGGATTCAGTTCATGCTTGAAGTTAACCTTGAAACGATCACCCTCATATAAGCAGAAACACTGTATTGGGAATAGGGCACACAGAACCTTGGCATTGTTGTTGAGAATTATGTTTATGCAGGTCTCGAACACAGAGGTCAGCCTAAAAGGGAGAACGACTGAAGTGACTTCACCTGTTTTCACAACTTACACAAATAATTCCCTAGATGAAACTATTTTTTGAAACCAAAGTCTCTCATCAGGTCAAATTTTCCAATTGACACCATAAAAAATGAGGTCGTCAACTATTAATCAATGAGAATACAGGAAAAATATTCAGCTCACTTTGAAACATGGGCAGTGATGAGATCCCTGCCCTCTGTATTCTTGGTGATGGAGGCCAACTTCAGAGCCGTCATCCCTTCACCGCTCGGTGTAGCAAAATTAGCACCATGACTTAGCAGTAACTTGACCACCTGGTTGTGACCTCTCCGCACAGCCTGAAAACACGAATAAGTCAAAAGCCAAATAAAAAGCTTCAGCAAAGGATCTGCAATTCCATATCACACCAGCCATATTTCCTATGAATCCATACCTTTATTATAGCCGTCTCTCCATGACTTCCTTGCAAGTTAATGAAGCTGCCCATCTCTAGCAGTGTCCCTACCACTGTACAATGGCCCTGAAAATGACAATTTAAATTGAAAGCCCTTGCAGTATCAGAGAAAACTTCTGAAGGGTGATCAGTGAAAATGTCTCGCAAACAATAAGAAAACAATTTTTTACTGATTTCTGATCCACTATANTTGCAAGTCTTATTCCAGTTGTTGCCACACACAGAATTACAAGACTTACCTTTGTCTCCAAGTGCTTCAACCTGATCAGATGCTGTTCCTGAAACTTTGGTCTGAAACCAATAATAGACAACATCACTCGAAAACATGACAATATAGTACCAAAGTTCTATTCTGGGTCGATCCAGCCCAACTGTGGTAATGGACTTCACAAACAGGTATAAGAACAAGGGCTGAATGACTACCCTTAGACAAAAACCAGAATAAAGTATCTATTCACCTCAGGTGCATTATCAATGGAAGCTCGTCTTTCTTCCCATGTCTTCACTTTAACTGGCTCACCACCATCTAGGGATCCACGATGTGAAGAACGTTTGGAAGACCTGTCATCTTTGCTTGACCGGCGTGACGACTTATGGTCATCTCTATGTTGTTTTCCTTTGATTACCGGGATCTCAGGGTTGAGAATCGGCATTGCATCTATGACTTGGATTCTTCTCGATGAAATGGAATCGCGTGATGTTGTTCTAACTGACAGTTTGACAGCTGCTTGAGATTGGTCTGTCTTTGTGTCCTTGGTGCCTGATGATTTCTCAGCGGTAATGTCAGATTTTGTATCTTTCACCCCAGAATCCTGAGACACCGGCTTGGTATCTTTTGAATCCCTCGTAGTAAGTTCTGGTAGATCCACTTCATCATTTTGAGTATCCTTCACCTCAGAGTCCATGAGCGGAACGGAAGAAGACTTAGCACTAGCAACATCTTTCACCTTCTTACTACGAGCCATGGATTTTTTTGCAGCACGGTCCAAAATATCAGATTTCTTATCACTGGATGTTGAACTATCAGACAGTTTACGGGTACCAGCTGCATCATCAGATTTCTTCCTGTCACCAACTGAGCTTTCAGACTTTTTATTTCCTGGTACACTACCCGTGCTTTCTGACTTCTTATTAACACCACTTAAACTATCCGACTTTTTGTTAACACTGCTTGAGATTTCAGACTTCTTGCCAACGGCAGCTGAGCTTTCCAGTTTCGAGCTTGCACTTTTGTCAAATTTTGTGGTAGTATCATCTTTTAGTTTTTGATTTTTGTCTGTTTGTTGTTCCAGTTTAGAACTGCTTCGAGGAACATATGAGAGATCAGGAAGAAAGTCATCATCATCAATGTCCACTGTGTCAGGGGATTTTATTAGTTGCTTTGAAACCAGTGGAAGAGAACTTTTTGCTTTTTCTGGATGCTTGGTGGATGTGTCCGAATTCTGAGAGGAAATTTGCGATGATTCCTTTGAGGCAGTGAATCCAGAATCAGACTGCAATGTTTTGAGAGATTCCTGCGACAATGTCGATGAAGTGCTATCATCTTGCGAAGAAGAACCATCCATAGGTTCGTCTCCCACAGACTGGGACTGAGACTGTGATTCATCAACACTTCCGAGGGATGTACCAATGGAGGAATGAGAACAATCCAAGGAATCACCGCTGACAGACACATCATCTCCACCGCCATCGTAACTACCTTTACTTCCCACATTATCCTGAGATGTATAACTCCATGATTTTTTACCAGTGTGTTTACCCTGCTGGGTTTTTTTCTTGGTTTCGCTGCCAGCAGCATCACCTGTTGTCTTTGATCTCTTATGCTTGACCTGTCGCTCTGATTCACCCTCTGCAGTCTTCCTCCGATTCCTTTGCTCTTTTGAGTCTTTGAATGAAGTTGGTCTGGCAGCACGTCCACTTTTGATTTTGGAGTACATATCATGACCATCGAGGACATTAATCTTTCCTTTTTCAAGGTCATCCCAGAATGGATCCCTCAACTTTGGACCTTCAGGGTTCTGTTTGGCAATAATATCATATTTCTGAAGACAAAAAGATTAAAAACTGGATAAGATATTTTGAAATCAGCATTGGCACCACAGACGAATATGTGTTTGTCACTGTCAGTACATCATATGATCAGTTTTAAAAATACCTTTTTCTTTTCTTCTTCTCTCTTTCTCTTCTGCTCTTTCTGCTGACTGAGGAACTCTTCAATCATATCAGTACAACTGAGAAGGTTGTCATATGGCTCATAGGTATCATGAGATGGCCCATATCCAACCCAACGAACTTTATACATCACCTCACCCTGCAAAATAAAAGAAATCACAACTGCAAAGTTATCATAGTAGCCTATCTTCGATTGTTTCTGATACACAAACTGCCAAAAGAAGTGCTCAGGGATCGGGAAGTGCCTGCGGTGGCGGCGTGGTGGGGGTGGGACTGCATGCGTGTGGCTGCTGAAATGTGTGGTTCCCCGAGGGCACAGCACTGCAGCATGCAGCAGTTGGCGAAGATAAGAAGTCATCATCATTTTGTCATCATCATTTTATCATCATCATCATGTGGTTTGGTTCAGTCGAAGGAAGGTAGTCCTGTTGACTGTAGTTGTTGAAGTTCAAACCACTCATTATTCATGCACTGCACCATAACTAGGCCAAGGCCTAAGCCTGTCTGGGTTACACTACAGAATGTACAGTGTGCATGCATGTGTGTGCATGCACAGAACATCATTCATTTGCAGCAGCATGAGCATGCATCCGCGCATGCATCCGACTACGGCCGAAAGAAAGCCCTCATTTTCTAAATATACTCAATTACAACTGAAAACGTACATCTATTTTGGTGGTACCAACTATTTTCTCCACCTCAAAGACATCATCACTGTCTTCTCCTCCTGACTCTTCCATATCTTCGTCCAAAGTCTGTCGATCGTGCGAATCTGCATCCTGATCCGCCATGATGATTGCGTTCTGGAACTTCAGATTGGGATGGGGGTGATGTCTGAAGAATGAAGATTCGTGATGAGAGATAATTAAGTTTTGGCCCTGGGAAAGTTTGCAGATCGGATGTATATGAATAAAATTAAAATTTTCTGTCATATATATGGATGAATGATTGACTTTCAATCGATTTTGGAATGCCTTTGGTACTAGCTACTCCTTTTCACCCCATTGGAAAAAATGGAATCGTCCAAGGGAGGGCAAGCCGATTTCCTCGGTGGCCACAGTCTGAACGACAACCACAACGAATTAAAAGAGCAGACGACGAAAGTGTCCCTGCGTCGACTTTCATGTTTGAGAAACGCTGAAAATAAAACCCCAAAACTCAAAATTTCTTGATTTGAATCGTTGTCGGTTGTGTTGAATATATAGAGTAGAATCGTGTGAGTCGAAAAACAATTGTATTTTTTAAATTAGTGTAGCTAGCTACCGGTAGGCCTAGGCCTACTGGTATGGTAGGTGCAGTGCAGAGAGTGACCAAAGCAGCATGGCAGCATGCATGCATGCAAGACCATGCAAATAATGCAGGCCCACGTGATAATGATATGCATGCATTAGCATTAATGGCATTGGCAATGCAGCATGGTGCATCATCATCATCATCATCATCATCTTCAGCTTCTTGTTCCGTCGGGAACTTTGCCGCTCACATGCTCATGTTGTCTGCGCGAGGGCCATTCGCGAAAAAAAAGACAGTCACATTATCAAAGTTAGGCCTAGGCCTAGGCCTATAATTTCCAAGTTCCAACTGACAATTATAGGCCTAGGCTAGGCCCCTATAATTTGTCCTCTTGAAAATCATAGGCCTGGCCTAGGCCCTAGGCCTAGTAGGCCTACGGTATTCCTATAAGGCCCTATCCTTAAATTTCCCTCCATGATTGATGCATGCATGCAGCCATTTCATTATTCTTGAACTCTTATCCATGGGACTGTCCAACCAAGCAGGACGGTGGTGCTTGACATTTTGTCATGTTTGTGAAGTGATGCGCTCAGTCATTTGATCATCATGATTCAATTCATTCATCTGGTACACAATCACGTCAAGCAAACAGCTCATGTTTCTTTCATTGTTTCAGTTCAGTGGGTGTCACGCCACAGAGACACTGACATTTAGGCACATCCAGCTATAGCTGCACACCAGGATGCAAATGCAACAGCAGCAGGGACAAGTTGAGAGGCAACCATTCTTCAAGCCACTGACAAATACCTCCAAGGAAAACAATCAAAACTTTTTTGCATTTGAGCAGGTCAGTTTTTGAATCTCCATCCCATGATTTTACTCTCTGACTCTTTGAGTTGTTTAGTACAAGTGGATGCATGCACATTAAGTTTAACATATTTCTGTATTTTCCTTTCAGACCAAACACAGGGCTCAGGAAACTTCACAATCCAGACAAGGCAATGTTTCAGGAACATTCTTTGCTCAGCTGTCTCAGAAACAGAAAGGCATGTCTCTCACAATTGTGGTTCATTAATTTATGGGGGTTTGTGTAGAGAATCAAGGGTTGAATTGAACTGACATGACACTATTGACAGTAGTCTTGAATTTTGATTGCACCATTTGAATAATCTGATTGTGATAGTAAGTCTTGATTCTTCATGATTTTTCAGAGCATGAAATCAGCCAAAATTCGACTATGAATGAGAAGACATCATCAGAGCGCCTCTCTGATCTTCACACCAAGCTTCACAGTGAGGCAGAAAAGATTCGGAAATGGAAAGTGCAAACAGAGATTGAACTCAAACAAAAGGTTTGATACACTCATTTTCATCTGCAGGCAAATATTTGTAGCTTGTACTAGTGACCATATTTGTTGGTGTATGACCTGTTAATCATGAATTGGTGTAGCAATACTTTGGGGACATTCAAAGAAAAACAGTAATTTGAGACTGTACTGTACATCCTTTCTTGCAGGAAAGGAAGATTCAAGAGTCAACTCTGAGTATTGATTCGCTGAGGAAAACTGTCCTTGAACTACAGGTAACTAAAGATCAAGAAATCAACTGGACAGTATATTGAGTTTCTTTTATAACAAACAATGGGACCTCAGCTGGCATATCATATTTTTGATTAGGCCTAAAAAAATAAATGTCTTGTTTCGGGTCAGCCGACCGACCCTCCTGAAAATGCCCCGACCCTAAAATTTTTTTCCAAACCTAGAAAAAATAAAACTAAAAAATCACACAATAATACTGTTTTTTCAATTAAAACTTTCAAAAAATGACAAGAGAACAACAAATGAAGAAGGAACATTCATGACATGGCAGAATCTACAGCTCTTCCTAGGCCCCCTATGTTNATTTGTAAACTGTGGTCAACTTTATTTTCTGTATAGTGACTAAACGTGAAGGAGACTCATGAAATGGTGCCATCCGTAACAATGCTTGAGTTGTAAATTGCAGGATCAATGCCACCAGGGATATTTGTAATCTCCTGAAAGAACACACATCTAAAGTGGAAAAGAAACTACAAAGCTGTGAAAATGAGAGACTGCTGCTGAAAAACAATGAAAAGGAAAATGTCAAGAATCTAGAGGTTGGTATGAATGTTGGACTTTACTCCAGAGTTGCTGCTGGTTTATCTAAAGCCACATGTTGGGGTACTTTTTCTGCCTCTAACTTAGTGAACTGTTTACCAACCATTTCCATTCTGTATGTGAAGAACTGGTTCAAATTAATGATTAAAACCAGAGATCATAGATTCTTCCTTGTCCTTTGCAATCAATGCAATTTGGTCATTCTCATTTGAAACATTTTCAGGACCTGGCGACAAAGTTTACTCTGCTGGAAATTCAAGCAAAAGAGAATCACAACAATTTGATCAACAAATGTGAGTATGCCACCCTAGTTCAGTGAATGATTTGAAATTGTGTAAGCCCCATTGGAAATGAAGGAATCAGATTTAGTGACACTAGTTTGAACATTTCATATTTTCATCTAGTACAAGAAAAACAGCAAGAAAAGGTGACACTGTCAACTGAGTATGAAGCAAGACTGAATGAAGCACAGTCAATGGTATGTGCAGCAAAAACAGATTTGGATGGGAAGTGTCTTGCACGATTGTTTTGCTACACCTATGTTTTCCAGAACTAGATTTCGACCAATATTTTCTATGTCATTTATACCTATATCATTTAAAAGTGGAAATTGTCCACAGATTTTCATATGATTACCTGAAGTAGACAGTTTGGAGGTGCCATGCCACATTCATCATCTCTAAATTTGCCATGTTTTATACTTATGTAATCTATTTGATCATGTTGCAGTTGAATGAATTACGTCAAAGTAATCAAGAAAAAGAACAGGAAATCACTGCCATTCGAAATAAAATTGATGAAAATCACACACATATTCAGAACTTGTTGACAGAACAAAGTAAGTAAAGTAACAAAATTTGTTTGTCCTTTAACCTGAGAGACACTTTTGGATTTAGGCCTACAGATACTCAATAATTAACAAGAGCTCTTTGGATTGTTAAATAATTAATATTAATGAGGGACTATAATTGATATTAATGAGGGATATGGTGATCAGAGACAAATGGCAAGTCGGCATACTTTCCTTTGGTGCAAGTTTTTTGGACTATCTAAGAGTCGAGTGCAGCAATTTCCACTATCTGCTTCAGGTGCTTTAGGGCAAAAACTGGATGAAACCACAGCACTTGCATCTGAACGGAAAGAGCACATCGATAAAGTTACCTCAGAACTCAGAGAAGTTAATGTAAGTACATTGGGTAAGACAACCCACCACCACCAATTCAACACTTCAAGTGCTGTTGGTTGATTTATTTTATGAAATGTCTAAACATGAGAATTTTTTGTTTCAGGACTCAAAGACAAGCCTGGAGACGGAGTTAAGAGACACTCAGACCAAGCTCCAAGACACCATAACAAGCAAAGAAAAAACGGCTAAAAACTTTGATGAAACAGAAAAGCTGTATATAGAGAAGGTCAAATCACTGAAGGAGGCACAGGCAAAAACAGAAGAGGAATTAGGGAAAGAGAAATGCCTCGTGGCAGAGCTTGATACAAAGTTGAAGAAAGCACAAGCTTCCATTGAAGAACTAAAGAGTTCAAAAGGTAGGTCTGCTTAGAGCAAAATGTGACCTGCAGATCACCACCTTACCGACACCTGAAACCATTATGCTATGCCTAATGTTGTTAATGGTAATGGGAAAGTTTATATGTATAGAAAACCAACATTTTGAAATTTCTTGTCATCTACCAGGTACCAGTACGTACATCAAATCGTTTTGGTTCTTTTCCTAGATATGCTCATCTTAGAAAGAACAGAAGCACAAGACCAAAAGAAAGAATTGGCGGCAGTTTGTGTAAGTTTTCTTTCCTTTTCTTTGTGTTATCAAACATTTTAAAGTGGGTTCTTGGGAGAATTCTGTATTTCCTGGTATTGCACGTCTTAAAATTTCACATTTTAGGAAAAACTAAGAAGAGAATTGGAAGAATTGAATCAAAGGTATTCTTCACTTTCTGATGAACATGCTGTAACTGAGAAGGAGAAAGTGGAAGGCGAAAAAGAGGGCCGATGCTTGCAGGTAATAGGCTTTTTCAGGATTTGCTATGCCATTCTGACAGAATGATGTTTCTGATTAGCCATGCAAGTCCCTCATGGTGTCCTCATCCTATCCCACAGGCAACTATTGATGCTTTGAATGAGCAGATCATAGAGCTGTCCTGTCAGCAAGATGCTCTCAATGACGTCATCCAAAGAAAAACAGCTCTGCTGCAGGAAAGAGAGGTATGTATACAATAAAACAGAGGAAACTATCTTCCAAGGTTTACAATGAAATATGATCTGGGTTTCATATTCAATAATTCTGAACACCATATTCAGACTGTTACAATGATCCCTTTGGTATATATCTCTTCAAAGACTGAGGTGTATCAACTCAAGGAAGAACTCAAAGATGCCTTGCACAGAGAGAAAGCATCATATGAGATGCTCGACAATTTAAAGGAAAAACTCAACACAGAGAGGTACGTCATGAAGGCCGACTTAAGTTGGCAAGTTATAAAACGAAGATTCTTTCACTCTAACTTCTTCAATCTTGGAGAAAAATCTGAACTCTGTTACACCTGCACACTTCTATCTGGTATATTCATTCCAGTTCACATTTCGTTTTAGTGATGAACACCTGACATTGAATCAGCAGATAGAAGACTTGAAAGAGGAACATCAATCAATGAATAAAGAATTAACAAAATCTAAGAAAGAAAATGCAAAGCTGGTAAAAGACATAGAGAAACTATCAAAGAAAGAGAGCAACCTCAAAGATCAGTTGGCAGAAGCCAAGCAACAGGTGGCTCAACAGAAGTAAGTTCTGCAGCATGGGACATGGAATCTCCCCAAGTAACAATAATATTCCTAGTAGAGTATGTTTGCCCTATAAACGTCACAGTTATCTCTTTAAACAAAAGTCGCTCAAAAATATTTCCCTCAAAGTGATAAACCTTGATTCCAGAGAGGAAATTAAACAGCTGGAGGAGACAAACGAGGAAAAAGAACAAAACGCAGCTTGTCTTCTTGAGGAAGGAGTATCTGCTGTGAGTAGACCTCTTACGGATAATTTGGGGCAATAATTTGTGCTGTAGCGAAAGATCTCCCTCATTCGCAGTTAGCAGTATGAAATCTGTCAGGATGGAAATTGACATCGGCGTGACATTAAGTACTTACCAGTAAGTGCTTGTTGTCCTTAATCTCTTCCATTTTCAGGCCAAGAATCTGCAAGAAGAATTGAGCAGCAGACAAAAACAGGCAGAAACTTTGGACACACAAGTTAAGAATCTCAAGTCAGATATCAGTGAGAAAAACAAGAAGATAAAGGAACTGGAGAAAGAGGTAAGTTTAGTTGTTATGTGCATCAGTTTCTCGGATCTCAGCATTGCAACTAGAATTTGAGTGGTAAGACATAATGTCATTGTATTCTTGCACCAAGTCTCTCTTTGAAGGAAGGACCACCAAAAAACTAGGTACCGGTATATCCTTAGGACAAAGGAACAGTGCCGAGGAACTGCCCTCAGTCATAATTTAAGGGTGATACCTGCCCTTAATCATGACTTAACCTGATTTTCACCTGATTTTCAGTTGAGGACTACCAAAGGCAAGCTTACATCACAAACCAGAATTTCTACAAAACTAGAAGATGAGATACAGACCTTGAAAAATGAGTCTGACGAAGGAACAAAAGAGAGGGAAGAACTCAAGGAGAAGATCAAAGAACTTGGTGATTCTTTGAAGAAAAATGATGGGGACGTGAAAAAGATGAAAAAAGAGGTGAATTCGAACAACACATAGTTCTACCACTGTTGTCTAGTTTCTTCTTGAAAATTGTGTACAATATAGTTGGAATCAATATTTTCATGATTTCTATATCTTGGACCGCCAGGTTTGTGGTTGTTGTGCTTTCAAAATTGACCATTATCTGGATGTGATATACCAGTATTAGGAATCAAACTTTTGGCTTACTTTCAGACCGATGAACTTAGGAAGACGACCAACCAAGCAGTGAAAGACAAAGAAAAGGCTAGCAAAGAATTCGAGGCCCAGATGGGAGAAATGATGGCTACTTTGGAAAAATACAAACAGGATAACCAGAAAATTGTTGAACAAAAAGACAAGGAGTTGGAATTGATGAAGTCAAACGTGGAAAACAACAGAAAGAACAAAATGGTGAGTTTATTTGAAATGTGTGAGTGTGATGTAGAGATAATGTAGGCCATGTTTTAGAAGTGTGGCCCGCCTTGCTTCCTGGATGGATGTCAGTTGTAAACTACACTTTTCATTGCAGAGTGAGGAGGTTACACTCCTGAAGGATGAGATTCAAGAACTGAAGGCAGCTCTGAAAGCAAGAGAGGAAGAAAAGGTATCTACGGTAACTGTTGTTACTGCTTCTGGTTTGTGATTCATTGTAAAAGCAGGAATCTGCTGAACAATCATTTGACCCTTTCTTTTCATAGGAAAAGTCTGAAAAACTTCAGAAAGAAGAAAAGCAAACAGTTGATAAACTGAGTGGTGACATTAAGGAAAAGGTATGAGATATTTCAAGAGATTCTGGCAAATTTCAGGTTCTGCAAAGAATTGAATGATTCATTTGGTTACGTTATTAATTCTTACACGTGAGATCATTCGGTATTACAAATCAGTGATTTTCAAAATATACCGAATTTAGTCCTTGCAAAAGGTTGTTAAGATGTGGAGTGAAACTCATTTAAGGACAAAGAGCTGAAGAAACTGACAAAATTAGTGGAAAATCTGCAAAAAGAAACCAATGTCTTGAAAGATGAAAAGATGGAGTGGTCCAAATCGAAGGAGGATGAAGCAGTCCTCATTGAACAGTTCACACCAGGAAAGATTCAGAAGACAAAAATGCAGGAGGTTCCAAGGACACCCATTGTTAAGGTTTGTAATCAATACCGGTAGTCCATGTTTCTTTCATGACTGACTGAGAGCCTGGTATCTTGACAGAAATTGGTGACAATCCAATTGCATGCCTCTGCAACATGTATGTAACTACCAGAGAGTGAATGTTACTGATGTTACTGAAAATTTTTGTTTCAGAAACCTCCAACTGTGGGTACTATTACCCCACAGTACAGGACCCCACAGAGAGGCATTCTCAGGCAGCCAGATTCTGCCGTCTCCAAGAAACGGAGGGTCATGTTCGCTGGATCTGAAGATGACGTTTCTGGGTCAGAATCCTCCTCGTCTGAGCTCATGGAAGTCGATGTAAGTGATTTTAAATTGATAGTTTTATCCAATTTCATCCCATTACCAAGCAAAGGGCCAACTTTCCATGGGACCAATCCTGCACCATCAAAATGAAGTCCGTCCTCTCATGCTTCCAGCAAATTTCTGCAAATTCAACCATATACATGTAATTCTAGATTGATGAGATTGAGACCAGACTTAGGATCAAGACACCGCAAGCGAAGCCATCATCCTTGCCATTACACCTTCGTCCATCACCCAAGGTGCATCCTGTCGCACCTAGCCCAAAGGCACAGGCAGTGCCAATGAAACCAGTTCCACGTGGGTCATCTTGGCAGAAGGTAAGAATAACATCTGTACCAGGTACGTATGTAGTCACAATTCTCAGTGTGATACGGCTACTCCTTATCTGTTGTTATTACAGAGCAAGACAGAGAAAATGAAAGCTGACATTGAGAAAGTACGGGATAGTCCAGATGATGGTCAGATTGAGAGCTTCTATAATGATGATGGATCGAAGAAGAAAAAGGTATGTAATTAGTGTTAATTCCAATTATTAGTACCAACATACCTGTCCTCTCCAAACTATTTGATGTTAGATGTTTGCTACTCATTGAACATTACATGTAGAGTCAATGTCTACCGGTAGTTTTTTTCCACTATAGGTTACCAAGTCAAATGCTAACATTCGCAAAACTCCTAATCGAGCTCCTGGAAAGTTCTTCAAATCCTCACCACGTGAGAGGCGAAAGATTCAGGCACTCAAGGAAAGCAAGAAGCAAGAGAATTTGTCATGGTTTGATTCTGATAATGTGTTCGGATTTGACATGGAGGATTAAACTGTTGACAGTTTAGAAATGAAAACATGAAATGGTACGCACCATCCTCAGAGGCAACTTATAACATTGGCTTGATCTGGAGATGGCTTTGCCTGGTTCAGGCATATCCATGGAGCTGTGGCAAGTTGCCACAAAGTTGCATGCTGGGTCCATGAAGAGTTGCTTTGTCCAGCTGATTTTGAAGTCAGCTGGACAAAGCTGATTTTGAAGTCCTTGATTTGCCCAGAGGAATTCCTTTTAAGCACAGTAAGTTGCAGAACCACTTTGCTGCCTCTGATCCATGAGTGGTTTGTTCAACAAACACAATTTTCAGTTCCAATCCTGTTTTTGACTTTGTTGACATCCAAGTCCGAGATTTACCTTTCTGTGTTAACCTTTATGGAAATAATATACACACATAATCAGATTCAAGTGTTTATTTTAATCACATACACATCAATGATGTGCTGGAGAGAAACGTGATGACACTGTATTGATAGGAAGAGTCTGTGATCTAGTTGTTACATTCCTATGTGTTTACTGTTACGCTGTAGAACAGCCAACCTGGTGTTTACTTGTGTTCATTGTTATTTTTCAACCCAAGCTTGAAATGTGATATGAAACAAAATGTATTTTTACTATTCTTCATTGTTACGATGTTAAAAATTGAATTCGTTGAATTAAATTATTATTCTTTTAAACTGAAAAGAACAGATGACTCCTTACATGTTTGGTCCAGTTTGACCGGTCAGCGAACTGTTTACCGCATGCTTTACAAGAAAATGGTTTTTCCCCAGTATGAATTCTCATGTGTCTTCATCCGCCATGCCATCCTGAACAAACTCTACCCCAGTATTTACAAATATATGTATATGCTTCTTTCCTGTGAGAATATATAAGTGTTTTTTTGGTAATATATGTATGTGAATGATGCAGCAAAACTTGCAAGTTGAGGTTTGGTCCTCCACTGAAGCCATACCCAGAGGAGTACTAACATCAAACGAATCAATAGATTTTGAAAGGCAGTCTCCTTCAGGCATGTCAGGAACCCTGATCTGTCGGTTTCTGCAAGTTGTATGCCTTGTTTTGGGTTTTCTCTCCCAAGATCCTTCCTGGCATACTGTCCATCTTTGTCTTCGTTTTGCATTCTCTCTCTCAGCCTGAATGAGGGAAAAGGTGGCTGAAAGGATGGAAACTGCATTTGACAGCAGAAATAGGGTTGTTGCAATAAAGGCAGACTGAAGAGACGAATGATCTTTTTGGGACATTCTTGTACTCCAAGACATCGGCCGTGTACATGATAATATCTGCCCTCATCGAACAACAAATGAAGAACCATACAACAATCCAAAGTTTTTCACTTTAAGTCTGTAATCTCTCCCATAATACAACACCTAAACCTACATTTTCAACAATAAAGACTTTCTTATAAACTACTATAGTGTCTCTAATAAACATGATGCAGGAACCATAAAATGGCCCAAATCAATTTTTTTTAAATTTCACCAATTTTCAATATTTTAAAGGTGATCCAAATACTCCTAAGCATCATATGGCATCATAATGACTATAATTTATGCTTAGCATTAACATTGAGCCAAAAGTGTTATCATTTTACTCTTCGAGTCCAATTTTATCCATTTAAACATGAAGATTTGGAGTCATGATAGGGGAAATTGTCTCCTCTCAATCCACACACAAAATCATCCCCTTTCTACAGATTATGATCAATGAAGTTCCATTCAGATTATGCACACAATTTAAACAGTGAAGAGGTGAATGCACCTACCATTTATGTTAAAATAGGGAATAAAACGTCATTAGCTTAAAAAAACAAAGCACTTTTTCACTACTTTACCAGACGTTGTTGGCACTCAGACAATCATTGACTGAATATCATGCTGCACTTGTGCCAACTGTATCGAACTGAGAATGTTTGTCAAGTGTCCAATAAAAAGAAAATGTTCCAACAGAGAGGAAATGCCACTTTTGAAATTCTATCAATCTGAGTTTCTAAATTTTAGTCCCACTGTGGTGCGCTGGTGAAATCCACTGAAATGAATAAATTGGACAGTCACGCCAACACACTGGGGTGACAACTTGACAAGTGAGATTATCAGCAAGTACTATTCTAAAGTGCATTGCATTTCACTGTCACAATTGTCAGGTTTTTCTCCCGTTTGAATATCCGAAGCACTATCAATCAGGCTATCAATATCCCCCTTCAAGATAAACTCCCGTTTGATCACACTGGTTACACTCTCTCCTTTTGGAATTGTGACCTTCTGTAGTTTAGAATGATAGATTTCAAAACAAGGCTCGTTACAGAATGCTGGCTGTCTCGGACATGCTGGGCAGTAATAACGTGTGTCTTTTCTCTTCCCCAGACTGTAGCATAGATGACAACGACGCCGGGGACGAAGGATTTTTTCAGTGGCAGGAATCTGTTCTCGGGCGTGGACAACAAGATTTGTACCCTGAAACATGAGAAACAAAGATTTTTGACAAATTTCTACATTTTATTCCTTGTGGAGCATTCACAGCGAGGCCTAAATTGTTCAAAATAAGGATATCCATCTTGCAGAATTCCTCCACAAAATACCATGCTACACCTTCCGATGCACACACACACCATCAGTCCTATTTCACCTACCAACATCTCAGAACTGTATTTACTCACCTGAGCTGGTATGACACCGTCTCCTACAGCAGCAGAATAAAATGCTGTGTTAGTTTTCATGGGAGTTGTTGGCCCTGGGTTGGGTTCATGTGAACTCCCATGACTTGATTCCTGTTGCTCCCCCATAAAAAGACTAGCATTAGCATTAGATTCCACAATGGGCACTCTGGATTCTTGATTCATGTCCCCTTGTTCAGTTTTGATGACTTTATATAATAAATCTTTACAATTTTGTGGTTGGGATTGTTTACGTTTGTGGCTGGTAGCAGCTGGTGTTGGTGATGGCGTCAGGTGTGGTCCATCTTCTGACTGTAGCACGAGGGATGCTGTCTCCGCATCCCGAATTTCCCATGATTCGAACTGAAATATAGATTCAAACAGATCTTATTGGAATCTTGTGGAAGAAAGGTATGAAGACCCTTTGGGTCGTATTCATAAAGCAGTTCTATCTTTAGAACCGTCTTAGGCCGGTTCCAAGTACAGTGGTTGATGATACTTGGAACCGGCCTAAGACGGTTCTAAAGATAGAACCGCTTTATGAATATGACCCTTTAGGTTTTGGAAACCCTATCACACAGGCATTCATTGGAAAGTACTCAATTACAGCTTTTCAATGAATACCTATTTGCTGTGGTTTCAAGATACTTTGCAGTCGTTTTGTATACATGTATTTTCAAACCATAACAGACCTTGGCAGTGAAGGGTTAAATCAAGTGGTGGGATAATCAGTGATTCTCTCCAAAATCAGTCACAACATATGCGATCCCATCAATTATAATCATCACCTCCAGCTTCAGCTATGATCTGGTATAAGATTTTTACTTCACTACAGCACTCCAGACAAGAGTCATCAGTTACAAATTGACACAAGTGACATTCATTAACAACTGACATCAACCTTCAATCAAAACACGATTCAGAGTCGAACACCCTGTCAGATACATCAATCACACATGTAAATACCTGTGGACCTGTCTCATTCAATTCACCACAACTATCAACTTAGCAAACACTGTTGACCGTGCGTCTCTGCAGAATCTGAAATGAGACAAAACGATTGAAAATGAGAAGGCTTTGGCCTATGTTTCATCCACAAGGACCTATGAAGCCATGGAAGCCACGTTTTAAAGAACTCCAACCCTAAAAATCCTAGGGTTCACCAACTTCACTTAGGCCTATTCCTTCCTATAAACTTGATGAGGTACCGGTAGCCCATAAATCCATGTTAGGCCCCTATTACATAGGGTTATACGCTATTCGGTATTCTAGGCACATTTCGTAGGGCATACATCTAGGCCTATAGTGCGAATCGAGAAAGGTTTATTTCAATGAGTGGTTTACATAAGACTATTGAAACTATTCTGAGGGCACGCCTTTCGCTTCTAGTTCAAATTTTGTGCATGTCCAGTTTTTTTACCGTATACCGAATAGCATAGGCCTAGGCCTAAGTAATAGGGGCCTTTTACGAACGTAGGCCCCAGCCTAGGCGTCTACTTTAGGCTACAATCGCTAAGAGTAATTCTTAGGTCTAGGGAGGCCTAGCCTGTTTGTTATACATGTGTTGTGACGTTGTGTAGGGATTCATTTCACAAGGACTCCAAAATGTGTAGTGAGCAGTAACTGAATACATTGTATCAATCATATGATCAATGGACTAATTTTATAGGTATAGAAATAGCCTTTTCAATTCAAACTTAATAAATTACTTAATCTTTCAGAATTTAGCATGAACAATGTGAAACTAACTCGGCTTTAGAAGCCAAAGTAGGCTTATCTCAGGATGGATTTATAAATGAGAGATTGCTCATTGCATTACGCATTCATAAAGATCGTCAGGAGATTCGGCGCTGACAGACGTCGGGGATGCTATATACAGGGTGTCACAGAAAATATTGTGTCTTTCAGCTTCAAGATCACTGATACATTTTGGCATGTCCCGGATAGCTTGTAGTTTTATCTGTCAACTCTGAAGCTACGGGTCATTTTTTTCAGACTCATTGTTCATGTGACATGTGTGGTGGAGAAATGTTGTTGTCGCCTGGGAGGTTTTCTTCTTCATTGCACGCACAATATGCCAAAAGGAACAAATTGCCATCATGTCTAAAGTTCATTAATCCTCCCTTATATTACGTTCGGCACTCAACGGATCGAGTCTAGGGCCCCCAAGCCAATCGCCCCCCCCCCCATTACCCCAGGTGATTCCCCAGACAATGGCCCC